>VZQC01000127.1:2865656-3132026 GCA_009823505.1 Rhizomys pruinosus | reverse complement strand
ATGCCTGAACTGAATTGGAAAATGATGTATGAAATGCACAAAGCATCAATAAAAAAAATGTTGAGGAAAAAAAATATTTTTAGAAGTATCAAAAAAAAAAAAAGGATGGTAATAGCTTTCTAATGTGGCCTATAAAGTTTCTTGTCACTAGGCGGTGCCAAGCTTGCAGTATCACCTTTGTGTCCAACCTCACACCCCCACTACATCCCCAGAGAATGGGCCATAGATCCAATTGTAATTTTTCTGAGTGTACATGTACCAGGCTGCTGCTATTGCACTACATCTTTGGCATGTAAAAGTGTAGTACATAAGGTCTGTAGTAGGACTTTGGAGACCATTTCTTTCCAGAGATTTGCATATTGTTCTCTGGCACCATGAAGTGTTGACCTTAATTCTTGAGCAACTGAAGTCTGACTTAGAAAGTCCTTTCTTACAACTATGCCTTGTAGGGGCATTACCTATGTTTTCTTCTACCACTTTCAGAGTTTTGGGTTTCAGACTGAGTTCTTCAATCTATTTGAAGTTGATTTTTGTGCACTGTGTTAGATATGGGTCTAATTTCATTCTACTACATGTGAGTGATTGGAATTGTGCATACTTATGTTTGGGTCTTCTATTTTGTATAATTTATCTACATTTTTTGGGGGGACCAATATCATACTGTTTTTATGACTATAGCTCTTTAATATAGTTTGAAATCTGGTATGGTAATCCCCCTACCATTGCTCTTTGTGCTCAGGATTATTTTGGCTATCTGAGATCTTTTGTGATTTCATCTTTGTTTTTTTTTTTTTTTTTTTCTATTTCTGTGAATGATGTCATGGTGATTTTGCTCAGGATTGCACAAAGCTCCACAATTAGTCAAACACAGAAAATACATGTCTGTGAGGTGCCCAGCCTCATAGTGACACAGCTATCATGCAACTTTTACATATAAGGCTCAGGGAACACAATGGAACATGGAACGGAAATAAAATGGATTTCTCAACTCTCACAAGTGAAACTTCTTCTTGCAGCAGATGGTGATTAGTCTGGAAAGCCACAACTGGTCCAACTACAGAGAATAAGCAACTGCAGAGAGCTCATCCCTAATTAGGACACCTGTATAGAAGCTCAGAGACTGCTGAGAAAGGGGGGTAGGAGGAGACCAGCAGGAGTCCAGGCTGGAGGCTGCTTGCTGACTCCCTAAATGCTTCTGCCAAACAGAATCCCTACAATTTCCCCAGTCTGTGGTCACATGGAGCAGTGGGTCAAGCGTATCCTTGCATAAAATTCCACATATGTGAGTTCTGATGAGTGTTTTAGATGGAAGGATCCACAGTCCTAGTACCCAGTATATACCCTCTCCTGCAGACAGAGCCTCTTTCCTCCTTTCTACTGAAGTTAAAACATCACAGGTGGACACCTCCCAGTCTTCTCTAGAAGCTGCAGCCTCAGCCCACTCTGGTTAATGGGTGCCATGGTCTGAATCTGTACATTCTCCACAAAGGTTACATGTTGGAACCCAATACCCAATATGATGGTATCAAGAGCTAGAGCCTCTAGAAGGTAACTAGGTCACTCTTCTAGGTGGTAACCAGGGTGGATCACTCACAGGACTAGCACCCTCTTACAAGAGGCTAATGGGAGATGTTTGCCACAGGAACACATAACAAAACCCAGTTTGGGTTTAAAAAAAATAGCTTGTCCTAGTTTCAGCGATCAACTTAACATAGCCTAGACTCATGTGAGAGTCTCAGCTTAGGGACTTTCCAGATCACAGTGGCCTGGTCATGGCAGTGAGGGATTGTTTCAATTGATGTTTGATGCGCAGTGGCCCAGCCCATTGTGGATGGCCCTGTCCACAGGCAGATGATCCTGGGCTGTATAAGGAATATCACTAATCATGGGCCTGCGAGCAAGGCAGCAATAGTATTTCTCCATGGTTCCTGTGTCCAGGTTCCTGCCTTGACTTCCTACCCTGATTTCAGTCAATGATGTCATATGATCTAGAAATGTAAGCCAAATAAATGCTTTTCTTCCTCAAGTTGATTTGAGTCATAATTCTTTTTTTTTTTTTTGAGTCATACTTCTCATCACAACAACAGAATGAACCTAGAACAGAAACCCTCTGCAGACATTGAATCTGTTAGTGCCTTGACTTCACACCTTTCAGAACTCAAAAACAATCTAACACTGCTTAGGAATTATTTTATTACAAAGATACTTTATTCTAGAACCTTAAACAAATGGAGAATATAAGACTTTAAGAAGAAGTTAGAGGCTGGATGCAATAGATTATTGAGCTAAACATGTCATTATGGAAATTGTAGGAAAGACTTGCAACTGAGGAGAGGCAAGTCTATGGAAGAGCACTGTGTTGAGAGTTGAAGGGCAGAAACAGCCTAGGCGATTCTTTCATAACATTGTGGGGAAACTGAACATTCCTTGTCTTTTAATTCTGGACAGATTTCTTAGGTGATTTGATATCGATATGGTGTGATACTTACTACTTGGGAAATGTCTATTGCAGACACCTGGAAGAGTCCTAGAAGCCTGGGTAAGCACTACTGCTGCATCAGTCAGACTCCGTCTCTGTGACAAATACCAAACAAAAACAACTTAAGTTGGGAAGGAATAATTTTGGCTCATGATATCAGAGATTTCAGAATACTGTGTTGAGAGGACATGATGCAGCAGATCATCTTACCTCATGGAAGTAGAGCAAGAGAAAGAGAAAGGGAGAGAGGGAGAGGGACAGAGAAAAGAATATGGAATATCCCTCTGATAGCAGGCTTTCCCTAGTCTCGTCTCGTCTCGTCTCGTCTCGTCTCGTCTCATCTAGTCTAGTCTAGTCTAGTCTTGTCTTGTCTAGTCTAGTCTAGTCTATCTTGGCATCCATGACATGGTGTTGACCACATTTAGGGCTAGTCTTCCCCCTCTTAGCCTTTTCTCTCTATAAAGGCCTTCCCTGAGGCTCTCTGATATGTACTTGACAAACCTCCTAAGCTTTCTCAAGCTAATTAAATTGATAATCCAGATGGATCACCCTATCTGCATAAAAAAGTTACTGCAATACAATACAGGGTCAAAACCCACCTGAAACCCATGAGGAAAACCATAGTTAGCTATGACCTGAGGGAAGCAGAAGGTCCGTAACGAAGGTGAATTCCCATACTTTAACCAAAGACTTGCAAAATCTGCAATGAAAAAAAATCAAAGTTTTAAATAAAAACAGAATCTCTGCTCCCATACGAATCTTGGCCACTTAAATCCCGGGTCAGTCTTGCTCTAGATAGTATTTGTCGTATAACGATGTAAAGCATCTTTTTTTCCCCAGAGTATACATTATGCACAAGACCTCCATTACCATGTTTACTGCTCAGGGGATGCACCTGGAACTTAGAGAGAAGGTGCATTTTGTACTTGGTATCTGACAGCTAGGCATATTCTGATGGAGTCCAAAGGTGATGCTTTCTATTGATACCTTACAAAGCTTCTCACGTAAGTAGTCTCAACAGATCTCAGATGGAAACTCTATTAGGTGCTGGAGAAAAAAGACATGAGATTCTAGCATTCTACCTTTGCTCTCCAATCTTCTCTCTCTCTCTCTCAAAGTGTGAATCCTGCCTGCCCATTTGTCTGGGCACTGTGGCGTCATCTCTTGTCTAATGAGTCTATTTATATCTATCCTGACATAAAACCAAGAGTCAACTCCAGTGGCTACAATACCCATGAGTTTGAAAAAAAAAGAAGTATGGATGAACACATCTGGAATTGATGAAGGTATCGAACAATTTGCAAGGTAATGGGGAAAGAGACAAAATGTGGCCAGCTGCTGCCAGAACTCAGTGGGTGGGTATGTTAGATAGGAGGCAGGTCCTTGTGGGTTTCCTTGCGTCCTTTGGATGTGGCATATTGTGTTGCTGCACATTGGTACTGACATGTTGGAGGATCCATCATCTACACTCTCATGTCATTCTGAGATTATTTTTCCTGACACACTTAATCTTCTAAATCTTTATAACTTCTCTATGGGAAGTACAATTGGAAGACATTAACCAATGACAGAGAAGCTGTATACTTAATGAGTACAGGAGTCATGCCTTGCCCTCTTAGAGGTCAGCTCTACTAGACAGGAGCAGACACTAACCAACAAAAGTAAAATTCTTGTTAGGGAAAATAGTGAAGAAAAGAAGGAAAGAAAGACATTGTTTTTATTGTTTCCATTGCTGCTAATTTCACCAGGCTTCTTTCTAAAGATCCTCTCTTGGAGTGACAGCTTGCCTGGGGGGCTTTGCAGAGTTAAATGCATCATCTCGGCTAAGGCTGTCAGTCATTCTGAACTGAAAAGGAAGCCAAAGGAAACACAGGGAGATGAGGTACCAACCCTGCAGCCAAAGGGAACAGCCTCTGTGCACCAGCTGTGTGGACTAAGAGCCCTGAGCACAGCCTCGCTGCCAGAGGCTGGCTCTTTCCTGAATCCCAGGGTCAGACACAAGTGCCTCAAGCCCTGGGAGCCTGCATGGCTTCCTTACAACTTCGGACACAGCACTTTCCTGCTGTCATAAACAATACCGCCAACCTCTCTCACAGCATGTCAGCCTTCTGGCACCCGGGGCACAGGAACAGTTGGTGGGAGAAAACAGCAGGGATGAGGGCTATCTCTCTTCAGACTGACAACCCAGCTCCTCATAAGGCATGCCTGGCTGTTTCTAAATCCTCTTTCCTTATATTCTTAATCTCAGGTATTGGTCACCTTCTGCCTCACGTGTCTGCTCTCAGGAGGAATCACTGCCCCTTACATGGACATGGGCAATGGAGCAAGGCCCACTTTGACCATGAACCTATGTCTTGGTTCAAGCTCTTGAAGAGAGCAATAGAATCTCAGAACATGTAATACTTATGCTGAGCAATCTGCACTGAGCATAGAGGGAAGAGGCAAACAGAGATGAAACAAGATGTAAACACACAGGGGGAGATGCACAGGGCAAGATTTACACAGCAAGGACAGAGATCCCTGGATGTTCTTAGGTCTTCTTACTGCCCAATAACAGCTCACACCACTATCACATGTTCTAGCTACTAACTAACCTTCCTAAGGGCTTTTGAGTTCCCTCTATTTTACTTTTCATGAACCATGAACCCCCAAACCAATGCTGATAGACAGTTTGACAGCAGATACACTGATGATAAATAGATAGATAGACAGATGATACAGGTACAGAGACAGATGATATACAGCTGCAGAGAATAGATTACAGTGTCCTGTATAAAGATAGACGGCATTTATAGAGATATAGATTGATGATAGATAAATACAAAGGGGATATATATGATAAAGATATATCAAATGATAAGTGAATGATAGAAAGGAAAAGAAAATGATAGACAGATGATAAATAGTTGTGATAGATAGCCAGATGATCGATAGATAAATGGAGGATACGTACATGAACTAGTAGAGTGTAGGGAACTAGACAGCTAATGGGTAGACCATGGATATATAGAGAACTAACAGATGGATGACGTGTTCACATATACATAGATGAGATGATGGACCAGCAGGGAAATAGGAAAAAATGATGGACAGAGGATGGTTGCATGAATATATACAGATGACAGATGATTGATGGATGCATGCAAGTGGATAAGACAGATAGATGACAGATAGGTAGACAGACAGACAGACAGATAGATGATATATAGATAGACAGAAGATAGATAGTAGGGGGCTGGAGAGATAGCCTAGTGGTTAAGAGCACTGACTGCTCTTGCAGAGGACCCGGGTTCAATCCCTAGCACCCACATGGTGGCTATGAACCATCTGTAACTCCAATTCCAGAAGAACTCCAGTTCCAGGGGAATTCGAGACCCTCTTCTGACCTCTGCGGCATTGCACGACACGGTGCACAAACCTACATGCAGACAGTACATTCATACACATACAAAAATAAATAAAATTAAAAAAAAGAAGATAGATAGTAGATAGATGACAGATGATAGATGATATAAAATAGATGATAGATTGATAGATTTCAGATACATAGATGATAGATAGATATAAAATAGATGATAGATTGATAGATGATAGATGATAGAAGATGGATGGATTGATGGATGGATGGATAGATGGATGGATGGATGGATAGATACATACATACACAGATGCATAGATAATACATATATAGATGCATAGACACATAGGTAGATGCATAGATAGATGCATAGATAGATACATAGATAGATAGGTGGATGGTATATACAGCAGCCGGGCAACCACGCAGGTTGTAGTGCTTTCTCACTGCTCTCAGGAGCCATTGGTTCTGCATTTCCTCACACTGTATAATCTGGTCCTTACAGCAGCATCACCCCCTCAACTCCTGCTTTCTTACACTATGCTCCCCAGGGCTCTGGCCCTATAGTTAACTAAGGGATTCACTTTTCATCCTCTCTAAAACCCACTGCATACTTACATCCACCTTTTGGGAATTTCACTCCTTCCCTGCCCCTCTCAGCAGCCTAATGAATGTCTTTGTTCTAGGCCCATTGACAAGGATATTCTCCTTTTCCCTCAGTCAGGGACCCTTGGGACCCAGCTCCTAGGATGGTAAACCTTCCTCCCAGCTAGGCAGAGAGAAGATATCGAGCATCTGGCTGTCGTGTTGGACTGAGCTCTGAAGCCAGCCATGGTGCTCCCCACTATGTCCTCAGCACCTTAAGCCAAAATCTTCAGGCTTATGATGCTCGGGTTATTCACTGGCATGGCATCCCCTCTGAGGCTGAGGAGCAGAGAAGAAGGCCGCTGGCCCCAGGAGCACAGTTTTCTGTAGTGAAACTGTGCGTGATCTTTTAGCAGAGCCCACACTATTATGTTTAGAATCAGGAATGTCCTCCACAGACTCATGATTTGAATGATTGGTCCCCAGATGGTGGCACTATTTAGAGAAGCAAGGTGTGGCCTGGGTGGTGGAAATAGGTCACTAGGAGCAGGGACTTCCTGTCACATGCACAGCCTCCTGGTCACTCAGGATATGGACAGTCTCTGCCACACAGTCCTACCCTCAGACTGAGCTGTTCTACCATGACTTCCTTACCATATTGAACTGAAACCCTCTGAAAATGTGACTCCAAATAAATCCCCCCTCCCTTAAGTTCTTTGTGCCAGATACTGCAAAGTAATATTAAAGTAAGGAATTAATAACTTGCCGCAAGAGCCATTCAGATGGCTCAGTGGGTAAAAGCACTTACTGCCAAGCCTGAAAAAAATCTGAGTTCAATCCCCTGGGACTCATAGGGTGGAATGGGAAGAACTGATTCTAAGGTGGCCTTCAATATCTACATGCATATCATAACACATAAGTACTTACACATATAGATATATGCACATATATACATAAATGTATACAATTCAATAAAACTTTTAAGATAACCTGACAGTAGATCCCATGCCTGATATTAATTGAGTCTTGTATTTTGATTAGGCAAACAACTTAATCTTCCTGTGCCTCAGTTTCCTAATCTGTGCAATGGGACCGTCCAAAACCCCAAATTCCAGGAAAAACTAAATGAGTGGCTAAGACACCGGATCCTAGAATGCTTGTCACACAGGAAACCCTACAGAAGAATAAACTCTCATCCTTATCAACCAAACACATTCAATTTGTAAATCTAGATAATATGGCTATTTTCTTACTTGCTTGTCACAGTGTTGTGATAAAACACCCAACAAAAGGTACTTAAGGAAGGAAGGGTTTATTAAACACAAAGTTTGAGAGAATATAATATACAGTGTCAGGGAAGGCGTCGCTGCAGGTGAGTGAGGCAGCTGGTCATGTGTACACAGTGAAGAAACAGAAAGAGATGACTGCTAGTTTCAGCTTGCTTTTCTCTCTTTTCCCAGGATCCCACTTACATTCAGTGTGGGTCTTGCAACTTCAGGTCTCTGGAAATGCTCTCCCAAACAATCCAGAGGTGTATTTCCTAGGTGATTCTAAATCTAATCAAGCTGACAATGAAGTTGAACCATCCTAGTCCCTATGCACATAACCCAAAAAACCTCAACACAAAGTCCATGTACCTACATTAGGTATTTTATTGTTTCTACCTAGTAAGGCAAAAAGTAAAGAATTGATGTTAGCACTTCTCTGCATCCTAGGTCCTAGGTGTCCCACAGGGAGATAAGTTCAACTGGCCCTGAAGTCCATGGATGCAGAGACTGGATAAATCTACCTGCTATCCCTGGAGGGAGTTTTATTTCACTGCCACTCCTGACTTTGGGGAGGCATGGAAATATAAAGACATTAGCATAAAAATCAGTCTTTCCAAATACCACTTATTAAGCACCTAGTATACACCACAGCCGCTCACTGTGCATTTGTGTTGAATACTGGTTATCTCATTTGATCCTAAGAAGTATTAACCTGGATTAACTTTACAAAGGAGGAAAACAAGCTTAGAGAGGTTAAGTAGTGACTGGGTTAAGATCTCACAGCAAGGAGTTGGTAAGCAGGCATTTCAACTCACATCTTTCAGACAAAGGCATTCTCAGCTTTAAGCTTTTTTTTTTTTTTTTTTTTGCTAAGAAGCACTTAAAGGCTTCCAACAGGAGCTGTGGGAGTTGGTGCCTCCGGACTACACTTTATGAGGAGCCCCCTTTGTTACCCCATCATCTCCAACCTCATGAGACAAGGAACTTCATCAACAAAAATGTAAACTGGTTTTATTAAAAAAACCCAGCCAATATCCTAATTCTTAGAGCAATGTTAAGGCAACAGAAAATTATGTTGGAGGTCTAGAGATTTCTTTTGTGCCTGCTGTCTAACCAAGGTACAGTTCCTTCATGACCATAATCTATCAACAGAATAATACTTTTGTTAAAACTCATGAGCCTCTGCCAGCATGAAATTGTCACCTAAAGCCCAGAATTTGCATCGAGTTTCACTTTGTGTTTTGTATGAGCTTGTATGAAGACAGGTAGGAGACAGGCAGGAGGCAGGCAGGTATAGTAGTACATACTTTAATCCCAACACTTGTGATGTCGGAAGAATGGTCAGGTGTTCAAGTCTGTCTTTGGGGATATAGTGAGTTTAAGGGCAGCCTGATCTACAAGAGGCCCTGTCTCAAAAGAAACCAACAGAAACAAGAGTGGAGAGATAGCTTAAAAATGTCTGTCATGGGCTGGAGAGATGGCCTAGCGGTTAAGAGCACCGACCGCTCTTGCTGAGGACCCGGGTCCGATCCCCAGCACCCACATGGCAGCCGAGAACCATCCGAAACTCCAATTCCAGGAGAACTCCAGTTCCAGGGGAATCTGACGACCTCTTCTGACCTCCGTGGCATTGCATGACACGGGTGCACAAACCTGCATGCAGACAGTACATTCATACACATACATAAATAAATAAAAAAAAAAGTCTGTCATGCAAGCATGAAAGATCTGAGTGCAATCCCCAGTATACCATGAGGTATTCACCGTTATTGTGTCATAGTATGTACACTGCCTGAAAAACCCTCCACCCTGCTCCCCCAATCCATCCTTCTCTCCAACATAACCTCGTCACCAGGAATCTTTTCAATTTCTCCTTAGCTTTGTCTTTTCCAGAATGCCCTGGAGTAGGTATCATATATTCCATCAGCAAAATCTGAATTTTAAGTTGCAACTGAGTTTTCACTCCTTTGCAAAAGGCTTAGAGTCTCTAAGATACATCAAAACAACAGACCAACAAACCAGTCAGTGTGAGACGGCCATTGTTGATACCGCCCTCTTGATGTTCCAGCTGAAAGCCAATCCTTCTTGTTAGGTCAGGTTGGGACAAAAAGCCAAGATGGCATAGACTGGAAGGACCGACCCTTTCTTCTTTTCCTGTCTAGAGCTTGCATTTGCCCACAAAAATCACCAGATGGAGTTCCAAATTCCCACGAGACCACTGGATCTGAGACCCACCTTCAGCCCCCTGACCTGACCCAATTGGTAGATTCCAACATGTCACCACCTCCCCTCCCCTGACCTATAAAGGGCCCTTCCCGCCTCCCTGACACGTGCTTTCTCTTGGTCCTCCACCCCTGAAGGGCCATGGATTCATGAGGGGAGAGAGAGAGAGAGAGAGAGAGAGAGAGAGAGAGAGAGAGAGAGAGAAAGAGAGAGAGCATTTCCTGGAATAAATGTCTACCTTTGTTTACTTTTTAAGTCAGACTGATTTGGCCTTTATCTAGGCATCCAATATATCTTACTTCTGATGCCAAATTTTATTTATTTTTATTTTATGTGTATGAGTGTTATGCTTGCTTATGTGTAAGTGTACCTGTGTCATGCAGTGAACTTGGAGGACAGAAGAGGGCCTCAGATCTCCCGGAACTGGAGTTAGAGGCAGTTGTTAGCCACCATGTGGGTACTGGGATTTGAACCTGGGTCTTCTGCAAGAATAGCCAGTGCTCTTCACCATTGAGCCATCTACCCAGTCCCTCCATCAATTTTTTTTCATTTTAAATTTCTTTTTAAACTTTCATTTATTTATTATTTTTATTTTATGTGTATGAGTGTTATGCCTGCATGTGCGTAAGTGCACCCATGTTATATAGTGCCCAAGGAAGCCAGAAGAGGGCATTAGATCTTTTGGAACTGGAGTTACAGATGGTTGTTAGCCATCATGTGGACGCTGGGATTTGAACTTGGGTCTTCTGCAAGAACAGCCAGTGCTTTTAACTGCTGAGCCATCTCCACAGCTCCTATTTTTAAATTTCTACAAATGAAACTGAGCTCCCTAAGGCAAACCCATCTTGGAGACTTTGAGCAATGACTTTATTGTTTAGAAGCATTACCAACTTTTGAGATAGGTTTGCCTTAGAGAACCACAGCTGCTGTGTTTCATGCTACTCTTTGACATTAAATTATCCAGAAGAAAATCTTGGAAAAAATGTAGCAGGGTATATTATGGCTCTTCAGTCTCTGTATGGTGAGAAAAGAGTCCTTGCAAGGTCAACAACCTATCAGCTTAATACCCACAGGAATGTGCTGGTAGAGGGGGTGGAAGTCTGGGTTCTACATTATCCCCAAGTCCTGCAAGTTAGAGACACTGCAGGAGACAGGGGCACTGGCAGAGGAGATATTGTTCAGAAGAGAAGAAGAGGACTTGGTTCTCTGTCCAGAAGATGAGAAAGGAAAATGATGAGAGGATGAGAGATGGTGTGGAGAGGGGAAGGCCATCTTTTCTGCGAACAGTGTGGATGGAGGTAAGAAAGGCTGGGAGGACTGGATACAGAAATGGGAGGTCCTGAAACAGCCATTGAATCTTGCTACCCAAACCCCATAGAAACGGCAGCATTGGGACAAATAACAAAGGTACTCCTTAGAGATCAAACCCAGAAATGAGATTTTATTTCAACTTTGCCTGCATCCCTGCTGTGATAAGCTTAAAGGACAATTCTTTGAAAAGGAAAACTTGCCCTGCAGAAAATCCATTCAAATTTGACAGTTATCCTATGTATCTAAAACAACTGCTTTTTGAGATTAAAAACTGAGAAAGTTGCATATACCTGCACTTCCTCCCTCCTTGAAAACAGCTTCACAGACTGTGCCCGTCACCTGGAGCCTGGCAAGAAGAGGTACTTTGAAAATACAGTCTGACATCAGGTGAATATTTCACTGCCAGCCAGCCAAGAAGGCAAGGGCTGCCCAACCCAAGGAATTCTTGAAAGGTAAGATTTTAATTTCTGAACAGACAAGGCCAGGGGAGGAAGAAAATGCATATCTTTCTGCACTTAAGACTTCGATATTACTGGGATGGAAGAGTTTGGGTCTGAGAAATGACTCTCGAATATGATTAATATTCTCCTTATAATTAATTCAGAATCTTATTAAAATCAAATTTTTATAACTTTACATAGACCCACACTGCCTATGTCAGGATCGAGAAAATGCCTTGCCATTAATTTCACCTGTATCATTTCTTAGTTTCTCAAAAAAAGGGCAATAAAAAAATTCCCTCCTTGAAAATTATCAATGCCGGGCCACTCTCATCTCCATAATGATACAATTTCCAATTCACGCCTCATTTTCATTAATGTTTCTGGCCATAAATTTTTAAGCATATGATAAAAAATTTCTGAAGCGGCATAAAACTAACATGAAGAGGGAGTTCATTAGCACGTGACCCCTAATTAGAAATTCCATATTAACTTTCTATTCCTACCCTTCCTTTCCAGTACTGCCACATCTCTACCTCGAGTGGGCTCTACAATGTAGGGAGGAAGTATTCCTTTCTGCTAATTCTTGGGCTTTGCTTGGAAAACAATCCGTGTGTTTCCGCTGTTATTGAATAAGTCAATAGACAATTGTATCGCGGGATGCCTTTTGTGTCACAAATTATCCGGAAGAATTGTGAGAAGGTCCATGCCCAGTGCTTCATTAATGATACCAGATCATAAAAGAGAGGGGGAAATATGCTGACTCTGTCTCTTTTCTAATGTTGGGTGATAAAAATGCTACTTCAGGATTCAGAAGGTTAAGTTCTAATGTGTATTTTGAATAGAGTGTGTTGGAATAATTGCCTCATAAAGCAAAGCATTGCCCAGCCTGCTAATGGCTGCAGAGTGCAGGGCTCAGCAAAGACAGCCAAGCTTACTAGAAAATCTGCTGTGCCTCAACTTTTGAAGCCCTCCCATATTAAGTTAACTTTCCCCTCCCCATGCTTTTCAAAAAAGGCATAAAACCCCATCACACACTTTTGAGGCTCAGAGAGGCAGCAGCCTTGACATCTAGGAGACCTGGTCTGCAGAGATGGTCTCTCCATGATCGGTGCCTCTCTGTATCAGTGTATCCTTCTTTGTGTGCACAGTCCTCTACCCCTTCACACACATTGGACTGAGGCTGGTCCTGCCTAAATCAGAGTGATATTATATGCCAGGAGTGATACTAGTGTTTTTCTTTAAGCCTTTCAGAAAGTGTGGTGGGGAAAACCAGATGCCTTCCATAGAGCCTAGCAGTTCTGTGACTGCCATGCTGTGATGGAGCACACATGGACAAGCTATGGGGGAAGAGAGATGCTTGAATAGCTCTGAATTATTCCACCCAAGTGACCCTGCATACCAGATAAGTAAGAACAGAAGCATTATTGACCCCTACACTCCTTTCCAAACTTTCTCATAACTCCAAGCCTGAACAGCTTGATATCCCCAAAGTTGAATGTATCCAACTGAATCCAATCAATTGCCAGAACTACAAAAGAAGACTGTGATCATTTTTTTAAGGGCCATCAAGCTTAGTCATATGGTGATTGGTTATGAGAGCGAGGACATCTTCCTTTGAGGGCAGGAATGGAGGGAAGAGAGGTCTTGACTTTTCTTTTATGTTTTGTCTCTAACGCCAGCCTGAGCAGAGGCAAGGACCAGAACATCTCAGATCTGCCACTGGGTGTCAACTGCACCCCCATCTCATGCTGAGTCCTCCATGATCATGTCTATTAGCTGACTGAGAAACTATCTGGCAAAGCTCAGTACATGGTCCTTTCTTGGCAAGTCCTAGCAATCTAGAAGCAAGAAACAGAGCCTGCTCACTGCCAGGAATGCCTATCTTGACGATGAAGATGTCCAACATGGACATATCCGAGGGAATTATGAAATAGATGGTGAGCAGGGAACCTGCAGAGTGACACCCTAAAGACACTACACTTGCTGCCCCTGCAGAGTCCCATGCTTCATACAGCAGACACTTGTCTCTCCCAACAATCCCTCTGAACATGAGGCAGACTAAGTTCTGTGCAGGATCTTCTGAGCAGGACTCCCGTCCCCATCCTCCCTCCATCTTTTTTCTGATGTAAAACTTGACAGGCTGCCATTTACTGACCCCACCCCTTCAGCCCTCATTCATATTGGAGGAACAGAAGGAGGACGACCAACTTCATAAAAATTAAAAAAAACAAAATTAAATATTTTGTTGCTTTTATGTTTATTTGCATGCGTGTTATTTCCTGCACCAGTGTCTTGCAATGCCTGTGGAGGACAGAAGAGGGAGTTAGAGCACCCGGAACTATAGTTACCTATGGTTATTAGGTGCCATGTGGGTGCTGGAATTAGAATATGGGTCCTCTTCAAGAACAGCCAATGCTCTTAACTGCTGAGCCATCTCTCCAGTCCCCCACCAAAATAAAGACTTTTATCCTTATTAAAAGGAGTTTCTTGGTAGATAAGGATGAGAAATACTATCAGTTTACTGTCTTATTGCTGTGACATGAGCAAGAAAATGTACAAGCCTATAAAACCAACATTACCCTGAGATGCTCACAGGGGAGGAAGATCTGGTCTTGGAAAAAAAAAAAAAAAGCAAAGAACTGACACAACTCCAGGATGCTCCCACTTTGCCTGAGTGTGATCAACTAAAGGGCCAATTGCTACTGGGATGTTGAACATTTTCAAAAAATTAATCCATTAGTCCAGAAGAGCTGTGGGATATAGGTCCATGCACATATACCTAGGAGGAAAAGCACTAAAGGTGAAGGATGGAAAATCAATTTATTGATGACTTTTGATAGAATGCCAGGCATGGTTCACTATATTGAATTTCATCCTTATAATAGCCTCATGAGGCTATCATACCTGCTCTTGTTTATTTGAAGAGGCTGGGATTCAGAAGTTAGGAAAATTGCCCAAAGTGATAAAGTTGGTAAGCAATGGAAAAAGAGACTTGAACCCTGGCAGCTGCTTGCAAATTTGGATCAGAAGCCTGCTTATGCTTCAAGAGCCTCAGAAGTATCTGCTTTTTGGAACTCAACTGCAACATCCAAGGATACAAGTTGGAAAAGAATGGGAAATCTTCTCTTGTAAGAAACTCTTCAAGATAATCAGACCTATGCCAGGAAACCAGCCTCCAAAACTCCTTCTTCCTTTGGCTTCAGCAGTCCACCCTCCAAAACGAGGGGACTGAATAATGTGAGTCTTAAAGATCTTGACCATTCAACCAGTTAGTGTTATAGTTAATAGGGCATGGGATGTGAGAAAAGAAAAGTGGTGTTAGTGTTGCACTGTACCTTAAACATGACATTTTATTGAAAAAAAAATAGTGTTTAAGCACAATTATGTTTTAAGCCCAGTTTTGTTCCTGCTTGACAATTTGTAGCCACAAAATATTTAAAAATGCATATCATTAAATGCAAAAGAATGATATAACTAAGCATGCTATGTCTGCTAATGGATGGCAGTATGTTGCTGCAATGATATATCAACTCCTCTGACCTCAAAATGCCATAAATAAGCAAGTCTCAGTGTCAAAATTGGCAAGCTGACCAGAATCACTACACTGATTTATAACATCGTACCTCTGTAATCTACGCGCCGTTGATCTGCCACTTTCTTTTTACATAAATATGTGAATAACTCCTTGACACCCAAATAAATCACATCTATTAGACCTAAGCCTACTTACAAAGATGTCTGGGAAACTGACTGACATGTTGGGTGTGGTCTGTTATTTTGTGTTTGAGGCTTGTTGACAAAGAGATTTTTATTTCTTCTTGTTGTTCCTGTGATATGCACTCTTGACTCAATATCTCATCTTGATTTCTGAGTTCCACCTCCCTGTTGTGTATAAAGGTAAATGCTTGTATAAATTATAGGCCACTCTTCTTTAGTAAGAGTATGGTTTGAGTCTAAAACTGCCCCCTCTAGTATCTAGCATATTAAAGACATTGCTGCCTGCTAAGGAAATTTTGTAAGGAGACTAGAGCAGGAGGGTTGGTTAGTCCATTGGTAAGTTCACAGCTGAATGGACTATTAGAAACAAGGTCAGCACTGGTTGGAGGAAGTACATCGCTGGAGCTTACCTTTGAAGAGTTTGTCATATGTGTGACCCTCCCTTGGTTTCTCTCTACTTCCTGGTTGTCTCAGGGTGAGCAGCTGCCCTGTACTCTCCTCCTTCACTATAATGATATGTCTCACCTCTAGCACAGATCTACAAACCTAAGTAACCATGGACTGAAACCTCAGAAACTGTGAGCCAAAACAGAGGCTTCATATTGTTCATCTTAGGTATTTTGTCAGAACAAGACTGAACTAACATAAGTGGGTAGTGATTAAGGGAGGAGAAAAAAATTTAAAAAGCTTTACAAAACCACCAGCCTTGGCCATCGGTATGGAGTCAGCTCACCCAGCTAAGATATTCGTGTAGGTTATACATATACAGGTTTGCAGGCTTGGCACTCAAGGCCAATTCTATGAAATCCATTAGTATTCGTATGGATATGTTGGAAGACCACACAAACAGCATGCACACATAGAACTGTGAAACCCCTACTTATTAAACTGAGCTCAAGAGCACCTTCACAATTTGGTATAACATTTATTGTTTTTATCTGAACTTGAATTAAGCTTTACTTGAGAATACATTCCAGTGAACATTACAAATTTGAGAGCACTGGCCACATATACAGCTTAGCAAAATATAAAGGAGTACAGTAACATGCTTATTTTTTCCAAAGTAAAAGAAGTATGAATAGATCTTTTGTTTTTTACTAAGTAGAAGACATTTCAAAACATTTAAATAATATCTGTGGGCTAATTTCTTTGCCTACAAACTGGAAATCATATTCTTTAGGCTAGATGAAGGTGCATATTTCTTGTAAGAATATTCCTTGTGTTTAGTTTTCAATAGCTCTAAGTTAACTGGTTTGCCAAAAGTATAGTCTTGCTTTTCTTTTTGCACAGAAAAATCAAGAGAACGATTTTTGGACACCTTCAGGGATCAGAAAGGCTTCATTTTTGGGTTCCATTTTTAGAATCAAAAATCTACAGAAGTGAAAACAAAGATTGTATTTTCTCCTCTTAAAGACAGCAGTGAAGGATTTCTCTATCAGAAGTGCCCTATTGACCCACCGAACTGGCTCAGCACTCTGAAGAACACACCTTGGACATGGCAAAAAAAGCAACTGTTTCCAGAAAGAATGGAAAATTGTCTTTTTCAGCTGTGTGCACAATAATCTTTCCTTCCACACCTTTTTTTCATAATGTTGCCAACCTCCCACCACCTGGTGGCATTTTGGGCCTTTCCCTGGAACTCGGGTTGATGATGGTGTTGCAGTCACAGGAGTAACGATACAGAACTGACACTATGCTTAAGCCACATGGCTGACCAGAAGCTACCAGAAGGAAGATCACAGGGATTGATAAGGAAAGAGAAGAAAGGACAGAGAGAAACCATGGAATCTTAGCATCACAGCCATCCCAGCTTCTATTCTCATTGAGCCCAGAGCCAAGGTGTGATCATAAAGTCTGTAAATCCACCCCTGACTCAGCCCTTCTGGACAATTACTGGAAAACTTGCAAGTAAGTGGTACTAACTTGAAACCTGGGGAGAAGATATTTTAGTTAGTCAAGTGCTTGTCTGAGTTAGATCCTCAGAATCTATGTAAAAAGCCTGATGTGGTAGAACATACCTATAAGCCTAGTACTGAAGAGGTGAAGACACATGGAACCCTGGGAGTCTCTGGTCAGGCATCCTAGTTTACAGGATGTTCTCCAGGGCAGTGTCCCATAAAAACAAAGTTGAAGGGCTGGAGAGATGGCCTAGTGGTTAAGAGCGCCGACCGCTCTTGCAGAGAGCGCTCTTAACCCGGGTTCGATCCCCAGCACCCACATGGCGGCTGAGAACCGTCTGTAACTCCAATTCCAGGAGAACTCCAGTTCCAGGGGAATCCGACACCCTCTTCTGACCTCCGCGGCATTGCACGACACGGGTGCACAGAACTACATGCAGACAGTATATTCATACAAATAAATAAATAAATAAATAAATAAATAAATAAATAAATAAAATATTAAAAAAAAACAAGGTTAAAAAAACAAACAAACAAGGTGAATGTCTCTTGAAGAATGATGCCCAGGGGGATCCTCTAGTCTCTACATATTTGTGAACACATGTACCCAACTACTTACCCTATATATTTATATACACAGGAAGGAAGGAAGGAAGGAAGGAAGGAAGGAAGGAAGGAAGGAAGGAAGGGAGAGAGAGAGAGAAAGAAAGAAAGAAAGAAAGAAAGAAAGAAAGAAAGAAAGAAAGAAAGAAAGAAAGAAAGGAAAGGAAAGGAGAAAATGACCACTTGGGCTGACTCTATCAATAGATTCTTGAGCAAGACAAGTGACTGTTATTGCTTTAAGCTACCATATTAGCATAACTTATTAGGCATCAGTAGTTTCTTGGTTCATCACAGAGTAGTCAGTATTAGCTCCATCTCCAGATCACAGACACCAGAGCCAATCCCTCAGAAGGATGAGCAACCCTGCTATGCTTTGTATAGTCTCCCAGTCTTTCACAGTAGTTTAACTGGACAAGCTGAGGTAGGTAAGAGACCCTTCACCATCTATTATGACAGATGCTTTCTGTGATGATGTTAAATAAAAGCCACCTGCTGATTTGTGAAGCTTCTTGTGTCTTTTGACTTTTAGAGTAATTTTCCTAAAACCCCCTCTTCCTGCTTCTTTAAGAGAGACTCAAACTGGTAGCTTCTGTAGATGATACCAGCAGCTGGATATACACTGTTTTCTCTTAATACCATAGCCATGGCTCTCCTCACTCACATAACATTTCTAAGCCTGGGGAATAATTGCCAAATGCACTTTCTATTTGTTCAGCTTCAATCCTATTTAAGTCATCAAACATTTATCAGATGTCTACTCTGCCATGCACTGTGAATACAAACTACTGAGTCATTACCCTTGATTGGAATACAGGGATAGTCTAGAGGGGAGTGGGGTGGGGAGGGCAGGTAAGAGACAGGTATACAAACAAACAACTGTGATTCAATAGGATAAGACCCCAGCTGGGATCCCAGACAAGAATGTTTCTATCAAGGTCAGGATGGGCGCTCAGAGAGGCTGTTACCAACAAAGAGAGAAGATGGTTGTAAAGGAAAAGGAGTTTAGTCCCCAGAGGAGGTACAGATAACATTGTACAAGGCAGAGAAATATTTAGAGCATGGCTCAAACAACACAGAATCAACTGGAAAATTCACTGTATGGACTGACTTGTGAAGCATCTTCAATTCATTTCCTATGTAGAGAGACCATGACAGAGCTGAAATCAGATCTAGTTCCGCCTGGTTCCAGGAAGAGTTTTCATTCACAGATGAAAGTGTAAGTTGCACAGAAAGCTAGTTTCAAGGAGAGAGAACCAGACATCGCTCCACTCAGGTTCCAGGAGGATTCCTTCCATTCTGCATCTCCTCCTGCTTTATGTTTTCCCGCCTCTTTCCCTACGGCATGTGTTCTCACTTGACTGAAATACGACCAGTTGAAGGCAGAAACTTCTGTTGACCATCTGTTCCTTCTCTTAGAGAGCTAGGGAGCTGATTATGATTCAAAATTTGTAAGTCCCAAACTTATATCCAGTTGTCTTGATCACATTACCACTCCTGACCAGTGGGGAGGGCAACATTACTTCAAGAGAGAGGAGAAAACTAGGAGATGTTTGAAGATATGTGGCTCATCTTTTTGGCAAATTTCTAAAAGACAAAGAGTTGGTGTGGGGTCACGTGGTTTCCTTTCACACAAATAGTCACAACCAACAGTGGCTTCTTCAAGCTCTGTCACATGCCAGGAAATGACCTCTAACTCTAATAGGCCTCACTGCTTCACATCCTCCTACCTGTCATTTAATGTGCCCTGGAATTGGTCTCTCAGCTACAGATCTAGAGCCTGAAGCATAAAGAGATGTAAAGTCATGTGCTCAAGGGAAAACAGTAAGGAAGTGATATGGCTGGATGGGAATGCAAACAGACTGAAAGGGCTCTGTAGTGGTTTGAATGAGAAATGCCCCCATAGGCTCATGGGCTTATGTATTTGAAGATCTGTCCCCCATTGGTGATCCTGCTTGGGGGAAATTATGGAACTGATAGGAGGCAGAGGCATGTTGGAGGAAGTTTATCACTGGGGAAGGCTTCCGGCTTCATTCAGCTTCCTGCTCTTCACACCATCCCACCCTTCTGTGCCAGGGTGGACACCATCCCTCTGGATCCTCAGCCAAAATGAACTCTTTCATTCTTAAGTTACTTTTGTTCATAGTATTTTGTCACAGCAACCAAAGATCGATTAACACAGGCTCCAAAACCCAATACACACAGTAAATTTTAAGGATTTGGGAGACTATGCTTTGAGTACAAGTAGCTTATATCTCAAGGAGGTTGGAGGAAGTAAAACACACAAGAGTGCATCACCAGCTCAGTTAACCTTGTGGGCAAAAGTTCATTCCACTGGAGAGCTCAGGGGACACATGCAGAGTACACGTTTTACCACACAGAAACTCTATATATGGTCTATAACAAACCAGATGGCCATATCTGGCCCGCACTGTTTTATTAATAAAGTTTTATCAGGGGGCTGGAGAGATGGCCTAGTGGGTAAGAGCACCGACGCTCTTGCAGAGGACCCGGGTTCGATCCCCAGCACCCACATGGCGGCTGAGAACCGTCTGTAACTCCAATTCCAGGAGAACTCCAGCTCCAGGGGAGTCCGAGACCCTCTTCTGACCTCCGCGGCATTGCACGACACGGTGCACAGACCTGCATGCAGACAGTACATTCATACACATGCAAAGAAAAATAATAATAAAAAAAAATTAAAAAAAAATAAATAAAGTTTTATCAGAATGCAGCCACCCCATCAGGTACTGTCCATTGATCTCCATGTTTTCACTGTACTTAGCATAGCTGAGGAGTTGCTATTCTTAGCATATGGTTCCCTAATTCTAAAGTGTTGACCATATCTGTATTTTGCTGAGATTTTCCGACTTCTGATTTCAAGTCATCTCATCTAAAGCACGGTCTTCTGCACGCTCCACCATGAGTCACCCACGCAGGCTGCTGTGGAGCCATGCTCCAGTGCAGTAGCACTTCCAACATGGCATCTTGTAAACACAGTCAGCTACAGAAATTCCAACAGAAACCTCAGGCCCAAAATACCCTGAAATCAAGCCACCCTGCTCCCAAGAAGTGAATTCTCTAAAAAAGAGAGTGAGGTATCAGTAGATCATGTTCCGAAGTAAATTTCAAAGTTGTAAGCAGATGGTCCAAGAGCCACAGGTCTGCTTTGTTTCCCATGACAGGGTTTTCCAAAACTGTGAATCAGTTAGATATTTCCCATCTCAAAAATAAAAATATAGCCAGGTATGGTGGCACACACTTTTTAATCCCAGCGCTAGGGAGGCAGAGGCAGGTGGATCTCTGTGAGTTCAAGGCCAGCCTGGTCTACATAGCGAGCGCCAGGCCATCTGGGACTAACAGGAGACCCTGTCTCAAAAAGAACAAAATAATTATCTGCCCCCCACCAAAATTCCAGCTCTCAGATCTCATGAGAAAACTTCTCTATCTAGTGGGCCTATGCTTAATACAGAAACTCATAACTAGTCAAAGTGTACAAAAGTGTCTATGGACTACTCGGCCATGAAGGAGACATCTCTATTATAACAATATCCAGGGATAACCACAGAAGATGGGACAGAGAAATTGTAGAAGCCAGAGGTTGGGGAGGACCATGGCAAAATAGAATCAAGTCAGCCAACATTCAAGCATGGGAATCGCCCTAGCCCCATCTCTAACTAAGGAGCTATTTACAGATGGTGGTTTCTAGGCAAAGGAGAGTCAATCTTCTTTAGGAGTGTGGTCACTGGAAGATCCATCATGCTCCAGTGGACAGCCCCAAACCCAAATATATGGTTAACACAAATTGGATTATGTAGGGTGTATAAAAAGAGAACATGAAGTTTGGACAGGAGAATAGAGGTGAACCCCAAAAGAGTGAGGGGGAGCAAATATCATCCAAATACTTCGTATACATGTAAGACATTCATTCACAAAGAATAAAAGTATTGTATTAAAATTAATAAAAACATACAGATTTTTTTAAAAGCAGAAAGTCTTGAGTCCCTGGTTAGACACTGCCATAAATCCATCTAGAATGGAACCAGCTCTTCAGGCTAGCATTTGGTCAGCGGTGACTGCTTATGTTAAGCATCTAGCCCAGAGAAAATATAGGGGTATGAGCTCCCCATGTGCACCAGATCGTCAAGACAGGTTGAGGTCAAACGACTCACCCAAGGACACGTGTCCATTAAATGGCTGCACCAACACCGTGCTGTCTATGTGTTTTTCTGATCAGTGTGAGGTCACAACCTTTTTTTCTCACATTTCATCTCTAGTTCTGCACCCCACCTCTGTGTGACCCCCATAAATGAGCCCTGGGTGCAGAGCTGGTCTCAGCTCTGTCTTCACAGAGCCTGAATAATGCATTAGAACATGGGATGCCGAATGTTAAGATAAGAGTAAATGCTGCTAAAGGTCACGACCTTTTCGACTCAGGAGGGGCAAAGAGTACTCAGCACAGCAATCTGCCAGTTCTCAGGCCTTCGTTCTCATGCACAGAATAGCTAACAGCTGCAAATTCAGACCCACCCAGGAATCAGACATTACCAATCAATTGGAGCTGCTAATTATATTGTGACATAACATATCCAAAGCTTTCTAGGCTTTCTATTCTTTTCTCATTTGCATGCAGCAGGTGCTCCTGCTGTACAAGGGAATTTGGGGAACTGAACTATGAGAAGGTCAACCTAGGCAGTAAAGGGTGCATAGGAAAACATGTCTTGAACTATAGGATCAGAACTTTGTGTATTTTTGAGACTGTGATGTACAGTTAGAATCCACAAATAAAACTGGACAGTGTTTCAAGATTTAACTGAAGACCTAAGAAATCTAGTTTTCCCATAAACATATTTCCTATGACAACTTCAAAATGAACTTGAACCCAGCTCCATGCTATTGTGACTCACAAAGATATAAAGGCTGTCTCAGGGCCATGGTCCACTAAGGATGTGATTTTCAGTAGGATCTGGACCTAACCTTAAATCCTGGATTCCAATCTTAGCGTAGATTACTCTGCAGAGCTAGCCCACCTGAAGAGAAAAGGATGTCCTCACATCTGAATTAGTAACTGAGTACTGGGAGCTGCTTAAGGAAATGGTTTAACCTTCAAGGCTCAGCAGAGCCCACTGGCCATGGCCTGCTTTTTGGAGAGACCAAATCTGATATCATCTGGCAACTGACCTGCAGAACTGCTGGGAACAGATATACCTGGTCGTCTCACTAAAAGGGATCTGCTCTGGACACGAACAGCTTCCAGCACCAGGATGAATGGTGCTTAATGTTGACTGTCAACATGACAGGATATACAAACTTCTGGCCATACCATGAGGGATTTTCTAGATTGTGTCAACTGAGCTGAGACTGTCTTAACCATGAGCAGCACCACTCCACGTACTCAGTTCTGGACTGAACAGAGACAGCTGAGCACCAGTATTCAGCATCCTCTGCTTCCTGAAGACAGACGCAATGTGATCAGCTACCTCAGGGTTCTGCTGCCACGCCTTTCCTGCACAGACAGACACTATCCTCTTAAATTATAAGTCAACATAAACCCCTTCCTTAGTTATTTTGGTATGTGTTTATTAGTTTATTTGTTGTTGTTATTGTTGAGTCTCTTATCTGAGCAAGGATGTAGGAAACTAATAGATGTTCAGGGATTAAACCTCCAGTGTCAATAAAGGTATCTGAGTAAGAAGAGCTTCTTCAGGAAATGCAGCCTTGTTTCATTCAGCCATGAAACATCTCACAATGAATGATGATGGTGAGCCTCTACCTTGAATCATGACAGTCAACAGACCTTGTGCATGGACACAACACAGACCTTGTGCATGGGCACCACACATAAACTTCTTAGGATATCCTTCAAAATTCATCCAGAGTCCACTCTCTTTTCTGAGAGTAGCTCCACAAGACAGAACAGTGCTTTTCAACACCTCCCATTAGGTTGTGAATTTGCCTCTCAAGAGTCTTTCGTGGTCACTAAACCACAGATGTTCCCTAATGTACTTCTGTATCCAGTAGAGGCAACACCTCATCATCTCATCCTTATATTCCATCCACTCAGCCATTGTATCTCTCCATAAACCCATATTTCTATAAGATCTTGATCACCAAGAAGTTTGCCTTTGTCTGTGATTGTCACCAACACATGGTCACCGTGGTCTTCATCTCCTAAGAGATGGAGATGCTGGCTGTCGGAATTCAGGTTTATTTGGGTCCTGGTTCAATAGTGAGTACCGGTTAATCAGCTGTCCACCTCTTGAGGCAGTGACACATTTTGGCTAGAATAGCTCTAGATTGATCCAGCAGTACCTCCTTAACCATCAGCTCTACCCCCATCACAGATATGCTGCCACAGGAACAAGTCCATTCTCATGACACACGGCAGGTACAGGAGAGAGGAAGGAGGAGTGTGGCCTTACTGGAATTGCAAGTTTACTGGAAGAGAGACATTAATTCAAGAAATCCTCCAGCATTGTCCCTGTACTGGAAAGGAATAATGGATTAAAGATTTACAGTACTACTATGAGTGATTAGGAAAGAACTTTCTTTTTTTTTTTTTTTTTTTTTTTTTGAAGAGTTAAGTATTTGCATATGTGAGGTGGTATGCATGTGTGTAAGGAGCCTGCAGAGAACAGAGGTGTTAAGTCTCCAGGGAGGTGGAGTTACAGGCAGTTGTAAGCTGCCAGATGTGGATGATGGGGACCAAACTAGGGTTCTCTGCAAGAGCAGTAAGCACTCTAAAGCACTGAATCATCTCTCTACCCTTGAGGATTTTCTTATGTATTTAAAATAAGATATTTCCCCAGTGTGAGAAAAATGAGGTTATATTTGGTTGGTTTTCTTGCTGAAAGCCACATGAATTTAAAAGCAAAACTACTTTTTACACATGTATGAAATTGTCAAAAATAAACTTAAAAACTAAAGCAACTCTTACCTAGATCCAATTCTAGTAAACTCTAGATCTTGGGAACTTCATAGTACACAATCCCTCAGTAACACAGGGACATTAGCACAACATTATTTCTTCAGGGAGAAAAGGGAGCTGGAGAGATATCTCTGTCATTCAGAGCACTTACTGCACAATCATAAGGACCAGAGATAAGATTCCCACAGCCACACGATCAGCCGAGTGTCCTGAAAACACTAGCTATCTCCAGCTCCAAGGGGTTTACACCATCTTTCAGCCTCCAAATATGTCTCTGTATATGTAGACATGTAGACACACACACATATACACACACACAAATAAAATATAAAATCTTTTTTAGTAACACAGGAAGGCCAGTGAGATGCCTATGTAAGTTGCCAGATCTGATGACTTGAGTTTGGCCCACGTGGTGAAAGGGGAGAACTGACTCCCACAAATTGTTCTCTCGCCTCCAAGAATATGTCATGGCATATATATATATATATATATATATATATATATATATATATATCACAGTGTCCCTAAATATACAATTTCTTGGTTCCCTATAAAAGAATGATTAGATTTAGAGGAGTTTCATTCAAGATTCAAAGAATTATTAGCCATTCATCAATATAGATCTGGAATATCACTGCCTTTCCAAGCACATCAACTTTTGCTATATGGACATAACGAAGATTAGAGGAGCTTTAGAAGGTCCTAAATCATTGAGATCCTGAAATTATCTAATGTGAACTAGACACTGTAATTTGTTCTTTTGCTGCAGCAACTCAGGGTACTTCCTTCCCCATTTGTGTTATGCTCCAAATGGACAGCAAGAGGAATCCCAGGTTCAAGCCTGACCCCTGCCAGATGCAAGGGAAATGGGTCTTAAAAATATGCCATGTATGTTGCTTCTCATCCACCTGTGCCCCTTTTCTAAGCCTAGGGAACAATCTGAGAAGAGGGGGCACGGTAGAATGTAAAGGCTGCAATTGGGGTGAATGGTGAAACTACAACAATATAGACTGGACACTCATTTGATCAACTTGATTGAACATACAAGCCCCCCCTGCCGGATGGTGGGTCCCAGGAGCTGTGTGGGTTTGGGCACAACTGCTTGCAAATTGGGTTTACATGAAGGATGCTTGTACTCACAAATTATCACTTATTGTTTAAAAAATGAAAACAAAACAAAACAAAACAAAAAACAGAGAAAGATGCAGGAAAGTTATGGCAGAATGCATGATCTGGGATGGGATGGGGTGGGGTGGGGGGAAGGGAAAGGGATATATGCCTGAACTGAATTGGAAAATGTTGTATGAAATACACAAAGCATCAATAATAAATGAAAATTGAAAAAAAAATATGCCATGTATGGTGTAAATTATGCAAACTTTAAATACTACCTATGTCAGTTCTACTGTCTAATGTAAGTGAGAGTTTTGATTAAATAACATATTTATGAAGTGCAATTCAGTCACAGTTAGTAAATCATCAGAAGCCTTGGTATTTATCTTCTAGTGTCTATGCAATATATTCTCAGTGAACTGAAGTTTGGAGCCTGCATTTGCGCATACAAACAGTCACAGACATAGGCAGACAGAGCAAGAGAGAGAGCTAGAGCAAGAGAGAGAGAGAGGACTGGATTTGGACAAAGTTATATACTCCTTATGGTTTTTGACAGTGTATTTGATTGTCATTTTAGGCAAAATTGGCCCAGATCCATAACCCATTTTATGCCAGAGTATGTGATACTCGTGTGTAAAATATTCAAAATTTTAAAAACATTTAAAGTCCACATCTTGCCCATGAAAATTGCACAAATCTCTTTTGCGTTCATTTGTTTATTTGTTGTTGTTGTTGTTGTTGTTGTTGAGACAGGGCTGCCCTATAGCTCCATCTGGCCTAGAACTTGCTATGTAGACCAGGCTGGTCTTGAACTCAGAGATCCACCTGTCTCTGCCTCCCAAGTGCTGTGATTAAAGGCATGTGCCACCAAGCCAAGCAAATTGGCAATTAGGAGTCCTGTGTTCCAATTCCCACTGTGCTGTTAACCAATGGTGAAACTGGTGAAATTTTGCCCAGGGCATAGTTTCTTTAGGAGTCAGGTAATAGAAAAGGAAGAAAATCTATTCAAATATTAAAATGCAACATTTTATCTACCTTGTATAATCAATATGAAATACACATTTAAGAATTTCCAGAGTTGCATCCTGTCTACACATAATGGCATAACCCCCCCCCCATTATTAACTTGATGCTGTCCTCTCTGGGTCATAGCTTCTGCATCTAGAAAATGGGAGTAGTTGTCACAATGGGCTCATCACACTCTTATGGCCACTCTATAACACATGACACCTCTTATCATTATGCTATCTAAACAACAATTAACACTGAAAAAATGTAGACCTTACTATCTTTCCAACAGTTTAGTTTATGATGCTGGGTGAATGGCAGGAAGTCAATTCCCCAAGGCTGGGCAAAAGAATAAACTCATAATCAAAAGAGAGCCACTAATGAAATGAATCCTACTGGGTGTTATTTAAAGTTCACAAAGTCACCAAAAAAGTTTTTGTTTACATATTTCCGTGCCTATGCTCATTGAGAAGCAGTTCAACAACTTGGTAATTAAAACAAATACCTTACATCCCCAACAAACTTAGAGGCATGAAGTAGAAGGCAATTACTCAACTCTTGATTTAGGCTTAATAGGCAGCATCCTTAATTTATTCTAATTTAATATTCAAAAAGAATATCCTTAAGGTAATATACTTCCACAGTTCACAACAAATGCAACACAACAAATTAGGGCTAGCATCCATCAAATGCACAAGAGCTGAACCCCAGAGCAGAAACAAGCCCTCCAAAGTAAGGAAATGCCCCAAGTCAGCCTGATGCAGACAGATGCTCCTGTGCACTGAGAAGACACCCTCTTGACTTTATCCAAACCTCACTCATTAACCCCCAGACAGGCCATCAGTTCCTGACTGTAAGCAAAGCAGACATATTTACACATGTGCATATGCTGGTCCCCACTCACAAGAACCCAAGGTTTCCTAGAGCAGCTGATGCATGAGATACCCTGCCCAAAGAACCCTGTCATTTTATGTGGTGTTCCATAGAGACCTGTTCAGTCTACTGGCTAACCCACTTAACTACTCCAAGGCATTTCCCATTACTTTCTTTAAAGCAATGGAGGACATCACATTTACCTGCCAGTTTAATTCTCAAAGCTTCTTCTAGTCAACTTTGAAATAAAGAAAATAATTCAGAAACAAGTTAGCATGTGCTTACATGTGTGCATACAAGCTGGAGATAAGGAATGCATTGCTGATGTTTTTTTTTTTTTATTTCTGTATGTGTATGAATGTACTGTCTGCATGCAGGTTTGTGCACCCCTGTTGTGCAATGCCGCGGAGGTCAGAAGAGGGTGTCAGATTCCCCTGGAACTGGAGTTTCAGACGGTTCTCAGCCGCCATGTGGGTGCTGGGGATCGAACCCGGGTCCTCTGCAAGAGCGGTCAGTGCTCTTAACCGCTAGGCCATCTCTCCAGTTCCAAGAGATAAGGAATGCATTGCTGATGTTTAAGGGCAGTGGGAGATGGTAGACTGAATTACTCTTTGAATTTTATCATGGATCTCGTGGACAAATCGTCTCAGTGCTTAAGACAATAATAATAATATCTTATCTTTTGAGCCAAGAGATGGGATCATTTTAGCTCATCTTGCAAGTCACACAGTACTGTTTCTCTCTGACTTGTTTCACAGAGAGGTCATCAGTCTCCACCTTCTGAAGAGGAGAGGTTATCAGATACATTTCAAATTCCTGCTCCGAGTGTCAGCTTTCATGATGCTGGATAGTAAACCCTCTCCTCTAATTTGGCCAGAAAGCTTTGAGCTCAGTATTACTGCCACTTCTGCCTTAAGAATGAGAAAAATTGGGCAAGGTTAGTATATTCCTTAAAACTATCCAAGTGTTGGGCTGGAGAGATGGCCTAGCGGTTAAGAGAGCCGACCGCTCTTACAGAGGACCCGGGTTCGATCCCCAGCACCCACATGGCGGCCGAGAGCCGTCTGAAACTCCAATTCCAGGAGAACTCCAGTTCCAGGGGAATCCGAGACCCTCTTCTGACCTCCGCGGCATTGCACGACACGGGTGCACAAATCTGCATGCAGACAGTACATTGATACACATACAGAAAAAAAAAAAAACTATCCAAGTGTTTTACCCAGTGGCTGGGCTGAGAAGGTTATGTGGCCAGTGTATCCCTTCCACTTGTGTCATCCAAAGTGTGGCCCCAGCTCTTATACCAATCCGTTGGCTTGAACAAAACAGTCAGCAAGACTATTGTTCTCAAATCTTTATTCACCTATTTTTACCTTAAAAGAACACTGAGAAAGTAGCTCTATTCCTGAATAAGTAGGTATTATCACAGTGACTCAACTTACCACTGTGCTTCCTAACCACCAAGAGGGAAGAAACTTTTCTGTGCTCTCTTCTGCTATGCTATGACACATCGTCTCATCACAGGATTGAAAGCACTGGAGCCAGTGACCATCAACCACAACCTCTGAAAGCCTGAGCCACACTATGTCCTCGCCCCTTGTCAGTACTTTATCTCATTAACTTTGTCAGTGTAACAAAACCCTGAAAACACATATGATGATTACAATTTATTTTGAGGGAGGACTATGCTATTTTCTGGAGGACCAGCTCTGTTCTAGCCCCCAATATGCAATGCACAGGATTACAATTTCTCCTAATCATCACTAACACTTACATCCATTTAAATACATACAATAGCTATACTATTAAGTATGAAGGTATATGTCTTCATGATGGTGATTTCCTTTCTTTGTGTGCATGGGTACATACTTGTTCATGTGTGTGCAAGTGTGGTGCACATGCATTTGTGCATGTGTGAGTGCTCATGGAGGCTAGTGGTTGATCTCTATGTTTCTTGATTTTTCCTGTATCTTACTTTTGGAGACAGAGTCTCGCTGGACCTGGAGTTCATTACTTGGGCTGGGCTGGCTGGCTAAGGAGCTTCAGGGACCTTTCTGTCTCAGTCCCTGAGAGCTGGGGCTACAATAGTATGCTGCTATATCCAGCTTTTCCATGCGTGATGGAGATCTGAACATGAAGTCTTCATGCTTTCACAACAGCAACTTTACCCAATGGGCCAGCCCCTTGATTTGTAATTCTAATAAAAATGAGAAAGAGATGCAAGACAGGACTTGTGTATGACTCCAAGAGCTCTGATGGGGGGGGGGGGGCATGAGGGGGGGGCATGGATGGGGGAATGATTCTAAATTTGATTAAGAAATGACGGGCTGGAGAGATGGCCTAGCGGTTAAGAGCGCCGACCGCTCTTACAGAGGACCTGGGTTCGATCCCCAGCACCCACATGGCGGCCGAGAACCGTCTGAAACTCCAATTCCAGGAGAACTCCAGTTCCAGGGGAATCCGACACCCTCTTCTGACCTCCGCGGCATTGCATGACACGGGTGCACAAACTTGCATACTTGCATGCAGACAGTACATTGATACACATACAGAAATAAATAAATGCCGGGCGTGGTGGCGCATGCCTTAAAAAAAAAAAAGAAATGTTGTAGGAAATGTGCGCAATAAAAATAAAAAAAAATTAAAAAAATGGTGCTGCTGAGTACCTTGTCATCTGTATATGGCATTTGGCTATCTTTCCTAGGGAATCAGCTATTCACATCACCTCTCACTGGTAGGACAGAAGTCCTGACAGAACAACTAAAGGAGGAAGGCAGCTTCCAGTTTGTGTTTTTAGGAAGAGAGCCCCCTGTGGCAGCTAGCCCATGAGGCTGCAGCATCTCCCAACCTGGTCAACCAGAACAGGTGTAATTTGAAAGACTCACTCCCAGTGACCCAGCTCCTCTAGCGATGTTCCATCTTCTACAATTTCTACAACCTCTCTAAACAGTGCCACCCACTGGGGAACAAATGACCAAATAAGCCTGACTCTGGCCAACATTGTACATTCAAATCATGGACATATTCCCTGCCCAGTTTTGATTCAGGTGGACTTTTGCTGATATTTTGGGTTTCTCTATATGTTTTCAACATTCAGTCTCTTGTCAGATATACAGTAATATCAGTTTTCACTCTTTCATCCTGTACCACAGACTGGGATGCTGCCTGGGAGCCTTTCATCATGCAAGACCAGATGTTAGCTCAGTGCTTTGGAAGAACTGGGCAAGACAGGATGCCAAAAAGAGAGAGAGAGATGGAAAGACAGAGTGATTGATTTTAGACTGATGGACTTGCTTTAATTTCACTCCGTACCATCCCAGAAGTACTGGCAAGAACCATTCTTACTTCCCACAAGCCAAAGACTCAGAAGCCACACAGTAGGCATTTTTCTTTCCACACAGTGGGGATTTTTCTTTCCACACAGTCCCTGTTTTCCATAATAAGGGCTAAAGCAGCTTTTTAAAAATGTAGGTTGGGATGAAAAGAGATTTAACTTTTAATGTTTGAATTAAAACAGCAGGAGGAACTTCTTTGAATGCAATAATAATAATAAAAAAAGCTACCAGAGATTCCCTGAAATAATCATTTCTAGCTATTTTCCTCTGTGTTTCATAAATAATAGATGTGCTAAAAAATAACCCCATAGTAACATATTCTCTAATATACTAGTTATGCAAGCTGGATATAACTCTAAGAATCCCTAAATGTGAGAAAAATTGAATTTGCTGGTTCTTTTTTTTAAAGCTAAAAATTAAATTTCCCTGGCCCCATGCAGACCTCTCCCTCACAGCTACAGCTATAACTAGATTTTAAGCCTTCGGAAAACATTGTGGTTTGCAATAAAGCAAAACATGATGTCAAAAACTGCTTAGAATACAGAAAAGTGCACTTCTGATATATACCAGAGGGCCGCTGTTTACCTGCTGGAGGCATTTCTATTGCTTACAGGTCTCATTTTGATAACTGTGACTTGCACAGGAATTCAAGCCCCACCCATGTTCGTATTACAAATTAAACATGTAAGTTAATCTCCTCTAACCACAGGGCAGTGTTTCCCACTTTTGATCCCAAATTCAACCCCCAGCATTTCCCACTTCAGAGCCCAGATTCCACCCTTAGTGTTCTTCTTTCTTTGCCTCTGTGATGAGTGTTAGGAGCCAAGATTTTAAGAATACACTTGGCTTCAAAGTATAGGATATGTCTACTCTGAAGGTAGCAGCTTGTCCAGGAGAATGGGAGGTGTTTCATAAAGCATTGAAGAGCTACAATGTGGATCCGTGAATAAAACACTAAACTGGGGACTGGGGCAAGCAAGCTGTATTCCTAGCATCCTGATGACTGGCTCATGTCTGTTCACTTGGAACTCAAGTATGAATGCTTGCGAATGACAACAGCACCCTGAGCATCTTGACTTCCCAGTGACACAAGAAGACATCTGCTTTGGGGACTGTATGCCCAGATAGCTGACAAGTGATGCTTCACCAGGCTGCATTTCAAAACTTCTGGTGTGACAATGGTGGTGGCGTACATGGCTGAGATTCTTTTCATTATTAGCCCCTCTATGTATTTGTATGTATATGTGCTTATATCAGACAAATAATGGAGTAAATTATGTGAAATAATGACAGCCACATATATGCAAGCATGATAGACTGACATACTTTATCAATTTGTTTACTATTCATTGATTTGAAGTTACTATTCTTATTTCTTGCTTCTTCAGTCACAAGGGCTTTCTTTGCATGTGTATACGTGTATGACACATGTGTATGTTCATATTGCACATGTGTAGGCACACATGCACGTGCAAGTGCCCGTGCATATGTGTACATGTGTGTGGAGGCTAAAAGTAGACATCGGATGTCTTCTTGATATGTAATTTATATGCTGAGGTGGCCTTTCTTCCTACATATTGAAGCAGAGTCTCACAATTGAAGCCAGAGCTTGCTTCTTTGCTTAATATAGCTAGGTGTTTTGCTACTGGGATCTGGCTATTACATCTAATAAACTGGGATTACAGGTGGGTGGCCACAGCTGCCTGGCCATTTGTGTGGGTTCTGGGGATTGAACTCTAGTCTTCATGCTTATGTGGCAAGTACTTTATCTGCTGAACCATCTCCTGAGCCCCTTACAGTTTATTTTTGAAGCATCTCACATGAATGCAGTCTTGGGAGAGAAAGGGCAACTGGCCAACACATCACAGATCCTGCAGAATGTATAATCTTTTTGAACTAATGAGGGTAACCTAGATAAAATGCTGAGGGGAGAGAGGAGGGTGCATGCTTAACGTAGGAGGGAGTCTTGTTTCTGAGTTCAAGGCTCTAGGACCTCAAGTATGTTCTGAGCTCTCTGTTACCAGCACATCCGTTCCTCTCTGCCCCAACCTCTGCTCTCCAAGTGCCATTTGCTAGGCCTAGAAATCAGGATACACATTTCCACATCTCTCCTTCTTCCTCTAGGCTCTTTCTATTCTAAGGAGTCATAACCTTTACTGTAAACTCCCACAAATCCTGATGCCCAGCTCCTCTCCCAATACCAATTAAATTGACTCTGTGGGTCACTTATCTGGGCATCCATCTTTTCCAACATTCCCCATATAATGTCATCATGCAGACAAAGTTGAGAACACCAATTACTCATGCTAAGAATGAAGCCATTTGCTAAGGAAAGTACAAACAAACAAAACCAAGCCAGAGTTCCTGATAGGCTCAGAGCCCCAGCCAAGGTGGGGAGATTGTAGATCAGGGGAAGATGCGTGGATAGAGCATGGAAGGCTGTAGCAAAAAGTAGCAGCTTAGGGAGAAATTAGAGGAAATAGGCATGACTATATCTGGTTGGGCCTTTTTCATTATTGTTATATAAGTGTACATTTGTGGATGTGTGTCTTTGTGTAAATGCACTTGAATGTGTGTGTCCATGTCAATGTTGGGCATCTTCCTCTATCACTCTTAACATTTGTTTTCTGAGACAGGCTCCTACTGAACCTTAGGCTCATTGATTCAAGAGACTGGCTGACCAGATAGATACCAGGATCTCCCTGTTTCTATTGTCCAACACCAGGGTTATAGGCAGCAATAGCCCTGCCTGGCTTTTTTTTTTTTCATGTTATTTACCATTTATTATAAAAATTGACTCTTTATTTTTTACATAAAAGACACTTTAAAAACAGTGAATTTTACTTAAATCTGCTGAACCAAGAGATTTTGGAGCGATTTAAGCCCAAGGGCCAAAAATCTTTGAACAAAACTTTACATTTTCTAATAATTCATTCCCGAAATGAAACCCAATTACAGACATTCCTAAATATATGGTAAAGATAAAAGTAATGAATGCTAGCCTCCACAGAGAGCTAAAAACAGTGTTCCGACTTGATTGGCCCATTATTTTACTTCTTATACAATGGTAACATATAAGCAGACACACAGCACCACACCCCCCTTCTGACTCTATGGCCCTTTGTGTGTTTAAAATCCCACAATGTTGCTTAGAGATAACGACAAACATGCAGCAGGTATTCAGAATTGTTCTTCTCCACCATGGTATATCAGGTCAGTTAAACTCAGAACCTAAATGTGAAATTAAGTTCAATTAGATGCCATCTTAGCTCAGGACACAGTACTTCCGCTCATCTAGTGTCTGTTAACATTTTTGTGTTGACGAAATTGTTCATCTTCAAGAAGCTGAAGAGAATCGAGTTTATTGCCCATTATAAAAGGTGCTTAGTATGTAGCTGCCACTGGGGTGCAGAAGACATGGACAACGAACAGGAAGGGGTCACTGCGATGCATTTTCACTGCTTGAGTGCGTCCCATCCGGCTGTGGAGGAGTAACAACATGGAGGGCACTCTGCAACAGCTGCTTCTTTACACTGTACTTTCCCTCTATATCTTTTTTTTTTCCATTTTCTTCAGGATGCAAAATAAATTATCCCTTCTCCCACTAACTAGTCTTTTCTATTTCCAAAAAGTAATACAGATTATTTTTTGCTTGTGTTTGTTTGTTTGTTTGTTTGTTTGTGGGTCTCCCTATAGCCCCAGCTGGCCAGGAACTGACTCTGTAGATCAGGCTGTCCTTGAACTCACAGAGATCCTCCTGCCTCTGCCTCAGGAGCGCTAGGATTAAAGGCATGTACCACCACATCCTGCTTAAAGATGGTTCTTAGCTGCCATGTGAGTGCCAGAAATTGAACCCGGGTCCTCTGCAAGAGAACCATCTCTCCAGCCCCAGTACAGATTCTAATACAATATGCAGTTCATGAAAACAAAAGTGGATTGAGCGCTAGATCCTTAGGCTTTCAGGAAGGGTTGAAGAATTCTAGGGTCAGCTCTCAATACTGCAGGGTTAGATAAAGCAGGTGTCTCTATATAATGACAGGTGCTAGCTTCCTCCCAAACAGATGAACACTCTGGTTTCACTGCAAATATAGTAGCAGGACTGAGATTCTCTTTCCTGCCTAGCTTTTAAAGTGAGTGATAGGGATTTGAACTCAGACTGTCTTGCTTTCATAACAAGGCTCTTCACCACTGAGCCATCTCCCCAATCCCATCATTGTTACAATGCAGCATGTAACACCTACTTATTAATCCTGCCCCCACCCCAAATAGTGATTTTAGGTACTGCAGACACAGTGGGAAGCACAGCAAATAGAACTGTCTTAGTTCCAGGAGCTTCCAACAGTACAAAAAGACAAGGCTATGATTCTAAAATAGTGTGTGGACAAGCAACCAGGGAAGGGCCTGGAGAGTTGATAAAGATGCAGCATCTCGGGACCTAGGCAGCCCCAATAAGTCAGAAAATCTGAGAGTGAAGTGAATCAGGTCCCCAGGGGAGGATGCAAAGCATCCTAAGTGACCCCTAGTATAGGAAATGGAGGAGGAAGGGCCGAGGGACAGAATGTGGAAAAAGGACTGGAGGGCGAAGGTAGGAGGGAGCAGAAAGAAAAGGAGAGAAGGGAGGAGATGGGGAGAAAGGAAGAGCAGGAAAGGGAGAGGGAGAGAAGAGAGGAGTTTAGGAGGAAAGGAAAGGAGAGGGAAGGGAAGGAGAGAAGAAGGAGGGGAGAGGAGAGGACAGGAAGAAGAGCGGAAGACAGGGAGCAGGTTCAGGTGGTGAAGAGTTAACAGTAGTAGGTGGTGGGTGAAGAATTGCTGGGAAAGCTGACTGAGTCCCTGCCAGAGGCTTGGGGGATGGGGCAGCAGCCAATGAATTCCAATATCTACAGAAAAGCCCCACAGATTAGCATACCCCAGGGGAGTTCCTATAAGGAGAATGCACAGGTGTCTAAATGAAAAAACAACCAAAAAGAGCCATGTGAGTGCTTGCTTATTTATCTCTTTATTTTGTCTCGACATAAGAAGGAACCATGTCTGCATTGAAAAGCTACTTTTAAGAACTCAAGAGACCCAGAAGAAGCATTTAAAATGTGACTCCAGTTGTGGCCTTCATAAGGTCTGGTGGGGGTTGGGGAACCATGCATGGGGGAAAGGGGAACGGGTCTAAATTTGATTAAGAACAATTGTATGAAATGTAGGACAGCTCAACTCATGCAACCCCTACAGAAAGCAGTGTGGAGAACTCTTAAGAAACTGAAAATGAGCCTACCATTTGACCCAGTCAAACCACTCCAGGGTATTTACCCACAAGAGACAACTTATCACAGAGATACATGTACATCTATGTTTGTTGCAGCTCTGTTCACAATAGCAAAGAGATGGAAGCAACCCAAGTGTCCCTCAACGGACAAGTGGATAGAGAAAATGTGGTACATCTACACAATGGAATTCTATTCAGCAGTAAAGAAAGATTACATCATGAACTTTGCAGGTAAATGGATAGAACTTGAGGCCATTATGCTAAGTGAAGTACCACAATCCCTCATCTGTGGATGCTAGCACCAAATCCCTAGTTGAAAGGCAAGTTGAGTAAAGTTAATGTCATATTTCTTTTTATCTGAAGGCAACTGTGCTGTTATAATGTGAATCCCTTAACGGGCTCTAGAATTACCACTTATTTTCAGACTTTGTAATTGTAGTATATAGGTGGAGGGTATGTATTCATATTTTAGAGTAATATAAAATTAAAGGGAAAAATGTGGACTCCTAAACATATTTTGGAATTAACATACAGTTTACTTTCAGAGGTCATAATTTTGGTATACATGTGATATAAATATATATGTATATATATATATATATATATATATATATATATATATATCACATTTTTTATATTATATATATACATTTATATATAAATGTTACATTATATAAATTTATACATAAATGTTACATATATAAATGTATATATACATTTATATACACATATACATATGTATATATCACACATATATATATATATGTATATATCACATTTTCTTTTCATATATATATATATATATATATATATATATGAGTTGAAGCAATACAAATTGGAGGGAACAACAACAACAGCAGCAAAAGTGGGACAAAGAACCAACGAAATCAGTAAAGTTCTCCCAAAAACAATCATCCTCCACTTTGAAAGCTTTAAAAAAACTCAGAAAATATCCAAGACATGTATGGCAGAATGCATGAACTCAGGTGGAGTGGGGGGAATGGAAAGGGAAATGAGTCTAATTTGGACTGAGAAATGATGTATGAAATGGACAAAACTTCAATAACATATTTTTTAATTTTATTTATTTCTGTATGTGTATGAATGTACTGTCTGCATGCAGGTCTGTGCACCCATGTCGTGCAATGCCGCGGAGGTCAGAAGAGGGAGTCGGATTCCCCTGGAACTGGAGTTCTCCTGGAATTGGAGTTACAGATGGTTCNAATAAAAGAAATGTACAACAGCTTAATTTAAAACATGGTTTAAAAAGTTGACTGAGAAGCTCACAGACTTTTGTCTTAAAGGTGAGAGGCAGTAAGCAGTGTCTTCATGGCTCATGTGTACAGGTGTCCCACAGGTGTGGCCTCCATAGCTTTTAAAGGGAGTCCCTGGTCGCCTTGCAGAAACAAGAGGGAGCACCGAACTGTGCCCTTCAGTTCAAGAAGATATATCCCATAGATGTATATCCAGAACTTTCCCTAAATTACACATTTTGTTACCTAGTATTGCATCATCACTGCTTTTGATTTTTTTTTTTTTTTCTTTTTGAGACAGGGTCTCCCTGGAGCTCCAGCTGTCCTGGAACTCTCTCTGTAGACCAGGCTGGTTTCAAACTCACAGAGACCCGCCTGCCTCTACCTCCCAAGTGCTAGGATTAAAGGCATAGGCCACCAAGCCTGGTGGCTTTTGATTTTTGAAAAAGGATTTCAGATAGCTGCGGCTGGGCTTGAACTTGCTCTATGGGCGAAGCTGGCCTTGAACTTCTGATCTTCCTGATTCTATCTCTCAAGTTCTCAGAGTACAAACATGTACCACTTCTGAAATTTACATTCAGGCTGGAAACAGGACAGGCTGAGATGATAAATAAGTGAATACATAATCCACTCAATGATGTTGTCTATCATGAAAATTCATAAATGGAAAGGGGCAGAGGTTGGAAAATTTGCCATAGTTAGCCCAGGTGTCAAGGCACAGGTGTTAGGTGTTTGTGCTACATAACAGATGGTGAGGAGGTTGTGATGCTTAACTCTGGTTGTCCACCCTGTCCTGGAAGAAAATTTCTGAACATGTCTTAAGGATGTTTCTAGACTGAGTAAATTGAAGTGGACTGCCCACTCTAAGTGTGGGTCACTCCATTCCATCGACTAGGGCCTCAAAATAAATAAAAAGGAGAAGGTGAGTTGAGTACCCATGCACAGCTTTCTTCTTCCTGGTTATGGATGCAACACGGCAAGTGGCCTCATGCTCCAGGCCCCATGCCTTATGACAGACTGTGTCCTCAAACAATAAATTAAAATAAACTGCCCCATTTTAAAATGCTTTTGTTAGGTATTTTGTCACAGCAACAAGAAAAGTAACTAAGGTAAAGGTTCAGAAGTTTCTTGTTTGCCCAAGAGCCTTGGTTTCCACCCAAAGCAGGTGCTCAGCTACCAGGCTGTGAGGTCTGTGCTAATGATTACCTTCAATGTCTGAAGGCTGGAAGAGAAGGTGTGACATGCAGAGCAGGCACTAAAATCCTCTGTGCAACCCTCCTGACCTACTTTCCATCCTCTCACTGCTTTCTAGGGAGGAAGGATAAGTCACAGACTTCATCCTCAAGATCCATACCTTCCAGCAGCCTATGCCATAGGACAGACAGCTCAAGGGAAGAAGGATAATATGCTAGGGCATTTATTATAAGACTCTTCATGGATTAACAATATCCTGTCTCCTTTTGACTTCTGGAAATTGCTTAATCTCTCTGCAGACCTAGAGGTGAGAACATGTCTTGTTTTTATAGCCCAGGGCACTGTACTGTTTAGGCTTGCCATAAACTGCCCATAGATGTTCACTAAGCTCTCCTCAAATGACCTGATTTGGATATGTTTTGGTTAATCATTTCCAACAATGACCAAGGAGAAATACAGACTCAAAGGTACCCTAGTTCAATGTCAAGGATGTATATATAGAAATGGAATTTATGGGCTGACAGTTTGTCCAGGAATAACCTTTCGATCCTACTAATGAAGAACAAGCAATTAGATATATAGGTATTTAAGCAGCACTAATAGTTATGGTAGGTTACTTTAGCATAGACACATGTTTGGATATGTTAATCCATGAATTACAATTTTCCCCCCTGTTAAATATGACAGGGTCTTACTGTGGCTTATAACATCTCCTAACCTGTAGAGGATGTAAGCTTGTGGCATCAGCCATGGGTTATTTCTCCAAGGGGAGAGCCAATAGCCAATTAGATTTGGGATATACAGGCACATGGCTGCCTCTGCTGCACAGTATTTCCAGGCAGGTGAGGTGTAGCTGGTGCTGACGGTGGAGTCTTGCTTGACTCAGGGAGACCCATATTTGCTTTATTGGTTTAGTGGCCTTTGGTAACACTCTCTGGCATTCCAGAGGCCATCTGTACACTTGCATGTGTGGTCTCAATACATCCCTCCCATGTTAACGTCAGGTCTTCGGCAGCAGGGTCTTATTGCCTCTCCTCCTGTAGGTATCCCAACTTAGAGGCAAGGAGCCCTTACCTTTTGTGGGGCCTTGGATCCCCTGGCCAACATCCACCTGGTAGAACAATCCATTGCTGATGTCAGAGCTCCTGTATTAATATATTTTGCCTGAGTGCATAGCCCTAGGACTTTAGTATTATATTTGGTTCTGAACAGAGAGTAATCCCTTCCACAGTTCCCATGTCTAATAGCCCATGAAAGGAAACAGCCAGAATTGACCAGAGTCCAAGTCAACAGCTCCAGAGAGAGTGGACTGTTTTACCTCTCATCCACCTGTGCCCCTTTTCTAAGCCTAGGGAACAACCTGCGGAAGAGGGGGCATGGTAGAATGTAAGGGCTGCGATTGGGGTGAATGGTGAAACTACAGCAATGTAGTCTGGACACTCATTTGATCAACTTGATTGAACAAACAACCTGTCATCCCCCACTGGATGGTGGGGCTGTAGGTGTTTGGGCACAACAGCCTGCAGATAGGTTTTGCATGAAGGATGCTTGTACTCATGGATTATCACCTATAGCTAAAAATGAAAAAAAAAAAAACTGAGAGAAAGATGCAGGACAGTTATGGCAGAATGCATGATCTGGGATGGGGTGGGGGTGGGGGGGGAGGGAAAGGGAAATAAGCCTGAATTTAATTTTAAAAAATGTATTAAATGCACAAAGCATCAATAAAAACTAATTAAAAAAAAAAAAAGAAATGGAATTTATAAGCAAATCTGGTCCTTCTAACAGAATGCCTTAGAAATAAGCACAGGCTTCCTGAATTATTACCCACTCACTGTACAATAAGACAACTGCTTTAGGAAGTTTCTACCTAGTTAGAAAGGACTCAGATGTCTGAATTGGCAAAGGTCAAGAAGGATAAGAGAGAGCCCAGGTTCACCCAACCTGCACCTGACACACATACTCATCCCCATTCATCCCCATTCAACAGCAGGACAGTGAGGCAACCACAGGTTTGTTTACTCCTTGCAAAGTAAGCCAGCTCCTTCCAAGGAACTAAAACAGACACAGAAAATAAAGGGTTTTAATTGTGGAAAATGCACTGTACAGAACTTAAGCTAGAGGACTGGCAGCCAGCCAGCTACCCTAATATTCAGGAAGAGGTGTGCCAGCCTCTGAGTGCTCAGTATGATCCAAGGAGAGGAAGTGGCCACAACCCTGGGCTGGCTGCTGCTGCCCAACATGTAGGGCAGACCAAAGGGCTGGTGGTACCGCCGCTGGAACACGAAAGCTGGTGCTTCCTAACCTCCAAGTCAGTTATGGTTTGTGTCACTGCAAGACACTTGTGGTTTTAGGGTTCTACGACAGTGTCTCGATCACCCATCAAGGTAACGGACACTGGATTTCACATAGTTCTGGGGACTCTATCCACATCCTGCCTGTGTGTAAGAGGCCTTGGAAATGGTGCCTTGCATAGCCTTGTGTGGGTATAGTGTCTATTCTGAAGCCAGAGCTGGCTAAAATTTATAGTTGCTGGTTAATAATGGTAGTTTTCTTTCCTAGGTATATGTTTTATGTTAAGTGGTATGCTAGGAACTTTGGGTATGTTCTAACTTATAGATGCTTTCAGTGGTTTAGGGACCATAAGGATAGATGTTCAATGAGACCTGGGACTTGCTTCTAATTAGGAGAATATTAGGTAAGTAATAGAAGAAAGCTATCCTGAATAACAGAGAGAGAGAGAGAGAGAGAGAGAGAGAGAGAGAGAGAGAGAGAGAGAGAGAGAGAGGCTGGGGAGGACAGAGAGATACTCCACTGTTAGGTTTTCAGAAGCAAGCTATCACTTTGTCTTTAAAATGTGAATGACCGGCTGAGGAGATGATGGATCAATGTATAAAATGCCGGCTACACAAATATGAGGACCTGAGTTTAAATCTCCAGCATCCACATGAAAATTCAGGTGTAGCAGGACGTGCTTTTAATCCCTTCCCTGCCTGGTTAAGATGGGGATGACATTCCAAGGGCTCACTGACCAGCCATTATAGTCAGTCAATGAACACCAGGGTTCAATGAGAGACTCTGTCTCAGAATTAAAGTTGAGAGTAATTACAGAAAACAGGATATCAAATTCTGGTCTTTCTATACATCTCCACCTACACACACACACACACACATACATGCATATATACATGCATATGCATGCACATACATGAACATGTACAGAAAATAAAATTATATAAAATATATATATCTCCTTACCTGTCAGTCATATTGGAAGCATTTTCAGTCACTGATGTGATATCTTTCACAAACAAATTTCATGGGATTCAAATTGCAGGGAAGTTTAAAGACAGTAGTTTTGGGATCTCAACTGCCTGTTGCCCAGCACAAGGCTGCTATTATCAGGATGTAATATGAGGCTGAGAGATTTCCTAAACTGTTCTGATGCCAGATAATTTTAATCTACACAACACAGGTAAGAAAAACACTTAACCCACATGGCTTACTGGGTGAATTAATTTGGAGAAATTCATCCACTTTGCTACTGACATCACAAACAGGAATCACTAAATAAACTTTAGAGGTTGTTGTTGTATGGACTTGTGATACTTAATCTAGGATCCCTTCTATTCAATTGGAGAATGTCTCCTCCTCTTGCCTCCTCCTTCTCCATCTTTTAGTGAAGGCGAGGGCTAAGCCTCCATTTGTTAAAGTGAACGTAGTTGTTTATCAGGAGAGAATACCTGCACTCAAAGCTCATGTATATTTCTACAGCCACAATTAATTATTTAGCATCCTACATTTGTGAAATCATTGCTTGAGGTGTGCTGTATTTTGGAGGACAAAGAGTGATTTCTGTCTCTGGGAAGACCACAAATCTACCCCCATTGGTGAGCTCTTGGTGGTAAGCAGCTGTACTCTGAGAAAGGTAGGAAAGCTGATGAAAATAAATAAATAATTCATGTCTATGCCCCCGGTTACTCATTCATTAAATGGTGCCTTTGGACAGGATGAAGAAATTATAACATGAAAGTTATGAATTGGGGTCCATGCAGACATTTATTTAATTAACAATTAACTTGATTGGATTTAAGATGGTTTGACTCTGCATTAAGGAAGTCTTCCCACAGCCATAAGAGTAGACAGTGTGATCAGGCATCAGCATCACCCGATAGCTTGTGAAAAATTCAGCTATCCTGGTCCTAAGCCCAGATGTTCTGATTCAGTAGGTCTGGGTAGAATCTCACAGTGTACATTTTTAATAACTTCCTGTATGGTGTTCCTTTAAGGTCTCCTGGGAGCACACTGAGAAAGGATGCCCTACAGAGATCCTAGGTCTCTGGAGTCCTTCACCCTTGCATCAGCTTGCTTGCTTTCTGGTATTTTTCCAGCTTCCTTGACAAAGGAAAGAAGTCTTCCCCAGGGCACCATTCTGTTCGTGGCAGCTAAATGTCTGCTGCTGAGATGCGGAGGAGCAGTGCTCTGAGGAGGTGAAATATTTCCACTAGGGATGCTGAGGCTCCTGCCGAAGCAATGAGGGAGCCTATTCATCAAAGAGCATGCAGCTCCTGCTGGAGCGAGGGCCAAGTGAGTCTGCAAAAGCTTAACCCTCACCTGGGTGCAGGAGCACGGTGAGCCTGGGTCCCATCTGCCTGATTCTATTTAAGGGGGAACATTTAGAAAAGGGAACATTATCAGCATTGATCTTCCTTTAAAGCAGAGCATCTCCACCAATTCACTTCCTTTGATATTTAAGAAAAGCAGAGACAGAAGTGGATGTATTGACCAGACAGATATCAGGGGCAAAACTGCATTTTAATCTCTTTATAAGCTGTACAGCTATACTTCTGTTCAGGAAGCTCAGTTCCAGTGCAGACCCTCAGACATGATTTTCTAGGCAGGCTTCAGTACACAAAATAACATTGTCCCTTCAGTGTTTGTTACAGTGTCCCTAACAGGAGCAAGGATGGTTGTTTTTGCAGTAAGAATCAGGAAAAAACTGTTGCTGGGAACCACAAGTAGAGAAGAGAATTTCAACTCATTCCTGGGAACTTGAAAACAAACACATCTGTAAAAAGAAATGAGTAGAGAATAAGAATGAGTAGAGAATAAGAATGCCTGTCTCTGGAAAAAAGTGATTGGTCAAATGTGAGAGCATAAGGCTTTGAGAAGATCTTGTGTCACAGAAGAAGTATAATGTTTAGAATTAGTTGAAGGATAAGAGGGGAGAAAATATGGAAAGGAAGAAAGAAGGAAAGAAGGAATAACGGAAGGAAGAGAATTCTGCTCAGGCCTACAAGGATTATTTCTTAGCTTTCTGTTACTCTAATGCAATACTTAATGTAATGTAATAACTGAGTTAATCAGCTTAATAAGGGAAACAGGTTTATTTCACCTTACAGTTAGGGAGGTTTTAGCCCATGACCTCCTAGTTAGATCCATCACTTGTTGGCCCATGTTGAGGCAAATCATCCCGGCACAGTGCAGAAGAGCAAGCTTGTTCACTTCAAGGTAGGAAGTGGACAAAGGAATGGGTCATAGGGTCCCACCATCTCCTTTGAGGGCATGTGCCCCCAAACGAGAAGATGGCCCACCAGGCCCTTCCTTTTACAAGTCACCACTACACCCCAGTGGCACCAGGTTGGATAACCTGCATCTTCCCTGAGTATCTTAGTATATAACTCAGGTCCAAATTTCTCCAATTTGGCACTAGGTAAGTAATATGGAGATGACAAAGGGAGAAACACCTGGAATATATGTAAATATAGGACCAATTTACATAAGGGATTTGAGTATTTAATGATTTGAATCTTCACAGGGTCTCTGAAACCCACTCCTCACAGATAATTGTGAATGTCTGCAATGTGCCATGTACATAGATTTATTGAAGGTATAAATATAAGCCTTTTAGAAACTATTGATTTGGGTTATATACAGCTAGCTAAACCCACTCAGCATGGAATAGCAATTCCCTTTTGAGTCTGTGACTGGAAGAGTACAAACAACAGAAGATCCTTCTTTGGTAGACCACCAACAAGCATAGAGGACTAGAGGACTCCCATAGGGGTCAGGGAGAAGAAAATGGGGAGAAGGGCTCAGGACATCTGTCCACAGTACAGCTATGGGGTACCAGGACCTTGACCTTGAGAAATGAATTAGCTGGGTGACCTCAGATAGACATTCCTGTGAAAGCTCCCAAAGGCTCTGTGGACTGGCAAAGCTGCCCACTGCCACCTCAGGTCACCGTCTGGCCTGGTGAGCCCATCACGCTGGTGTAGTATGCAGCCTTTCCTGCTTTGACAGGCCTGTAAAGGAAGTATGTCATGATTCTCTCCCCAGGGCTCAAATCCCAGAGTTCAGGAAGACTCTACTTTGTAGCAATGATCTGGGTGGCAGATAGAGATGACTACATCAAATCTACCTGTGATCTTATGACCCCGAGTACCTCTGCTAACTTCCCATCCTTATCTTCCCTGTGTCCCTTCCCTTCGAGATCCCAGATCACTACTAAATTAGAATCTTTTATTCATCCAGCCTGTAATATGAGTTGGACCACCTTAGACTAAATACCATTAAAGTCTCTCCTAGCCCTGAAATTGTGATTATGATTTTTTTTCTTTGTACCATTGTAACTGAAAGCACAGAGAACTTTCCAAGGTGGAATAAATATGCCAAACTCAGCAAGGTATTTTAGAAGGGAATTACTACGTGGCCTGAAATCATAAATAGACTTATTATATTCGTATTTCCTTCACAGCAGCACACAGAGATATCATTTCAAATATTTTAGCACTGGATAGATTAGACATAAAACAAAAGATGGGTTTCCATCCCAGGCTGCGACACTGTTTTTTGCTTAATGTTTCTGGCCACGTCAAACAGAACATTCTCATAAAGTGCAATGTATACATTAGCTGGAGTGTATAAATCATAGATAATTATAATATCTTCACCCCAAGAGGCCATTAGTATTTCCTTTATAAAAGTTACACAGTTGAGACCGGCACCTTGCTAATAGATCGGCCCTCCCGGAAAATACAATTAAACCCCATGCAGGGCTGGGAAGTAGGTTTGCATGCCTGCTGTCACTGTGAGTTTCAGACACAATCGCTTCCCACAATGGACTTAACCACTGCCAGCCCAGAAGCTCTGTGTGGGAGAGTATGCCAGGGCAGTCAGGGCTGGTCCCAGCCAGGCATGGAGCCAGGTCTACAGAGGGCTTGGCAGACAAAGCCCGGCCAGCCAGACAGCACCCTGCAGAGTAGGTGGACAGCAGAATACCGGGCATCTGGACCTATGGGTGGAGTTCCTCTGAGAAGGTCCGGGGGACAGGGCTGCCTCATCTCAAGGGGCTGAGTGTCAGATGCAGAACAGCTGCTGACCACTGGAGAGGATGATATAGGCATAGGGATAGGCTGGATGCTGGTGTTGCCACACTAAGAGTCTGGCATGGACATTGAGAGAAGCTGTTTCTAGTGTTGGGGGTGTCTCTCTGTGGAACAGCACTTGCCCAGCATGCTTAAGGTTCAACCCCCCAGTACTACAAAAACAAAGAGAAATTAAAAATTCCCAAGAGAAAGGCCGTTCTCCAAAAACCCACGTCTTACAATGATAGGTGAGAGGGAGGGTAAGCAGAGCTATTTGGCCTGGGTCTCCAGTTCCTATGGGTTTTGAAGGGGATCATTCTCCTTATTCTCAAATGTAGATTTTGCACAGTGTCCCAGACTGTAATTATAGAAATGAATTAAAATCCCTACTTTATGACATTTAAATGTGTGGACAGGGACCAATTTCTGAAATGCTGTTTTTGCATTATAAAAAAAAGAAAAAAAAAAAAAACAACAACAACAACACATTAAATGACCCACAGACAAGACCGGGTCTTCCTCACCTCCCAGAAGCTTGGAGAGTTGGACAGACTCTGTTCTTCACACCGTTCTACTGCCTGGGGGTCTCTCTCTACCCATGTTTACATAGCACAGACAGGAGCTGCATCATTCAATGCACAGGCCACGGTCAAGGGAGAGGTTGCCTCAAACACAGGAGAGACAGAAAGGAACCAGCTCTGCTGCGCCTCCCAGGATGCCTCAGAGGGGAAGAGAGGCTGAGCTCAGCAGGAAGTCACCAGGAAACAAAATGACCATCTGCTTTTCTGGCATGCACACTGCCTCTCCCTGCTAAGTGTGGAAATGCTTTGCAGGCAATAGCCTAAACCTAGATGTTGCAATATACGTTGTGTAGTTATCTGCACATGCCTGGCACAGTGAAATTCTTTCCAACTGAGTCTGAGGACTGGAATAGATCACAGAGAAATCCACATATGTCCTCTGATCCTGCCTCCAGGGTATGTCAAAATGCAGCGATCCCTGGGGAATCTATGTTTTTTTGAGGATCTGCTAAGCCATGTCCACACAACAGCTTTCCCCGGCTGCCAAGTAAAAGTGTGGGGAGACTCACCCACATTTCCTTAAGACCAGATCTCAAGGACTTTTTGTAGCTTTAGAATTTCCTTCCAGGAGAGCTCAGTCCACGTGGGGATTAAGATTTTAAATTTACTTCACTCAGCAGAGCAAGGAACTGAACCCCACCTACATTTAATGTCCAGAAAATAACAGAAGACAAACGAGAGGTAAACAAAACAAGGTTTGAAAACAAAACAAAACAAGGTTTGGGACATGGCTCAATCAGTCATGTGCTCACTTTGTAAATATTAGGACCTGACTCCAATCCCCAGAACCCATTTTAGAATGCTAGATCTGGTAGCTCCCAGTCGCAATGCCAGCTTTGGAGAGGAAGAGACGTGCAGACTCCTGGTGCTCCCTGACCAGCAAGCCACCCTACCAGGAAAGTTGTAGTCCAGTGAATGACCATGTTTCAAAAGCAGGGTGTACTAGCATCTGAGAAACAATACCTGATGCTGACCTTTGTCATGTCCATACACACACACACACACACACACACACTACACACACCACACATACATATCCCAACACACATATCAAAACATCCAGCACACCATTCAAGGAAAGAAAATTTCTCCATGGAAGCAATGTTCAAACAAGAGAGCCCCAAGAGAATACAGCCCACTCGGCTGCAACTCCTTTGCTCCTGTTCCTTTGACAGTAGCATCATCTGCTGCCTCCAGTGTTTCCCAAATCTCACACAGCATCTTTTATATTTACCTACATCTGAAGACTATCTGCACTATGAAATTCTCAATATCTGGGAAGAGTTGGCAGAGGGAAGATTGTAGGTAGTTCTCAAAGAATTAATAAAAATATTAAAAAGTTTACTCTGATTTTTTTTAAAAAATGTATTTGTTGAAAGTGGAAAAACATGTGCATCTCTTCTGTAAGACGAAAATGAAATTATTTGCTGTAGGAATGAACAGTGAAACAGAATAAAGATAACAATGTTATTTGATTCCAGATAAAAAAGTGTTGCCTGTTTACTTTGGTAGAACTTTTCTGCTAGCAACAACAACAAAATCGAAGTCCTGTGGTCATACAGAATACACATACACATATATGCATACATATATACATACATATACATACATACATACATACATACATACATACATGAATGACAGGTGACAACACCTGGGAGATGGACGCAGGACGAGGATAACAGGTGTAAGGGCAGACTAGGCTACATAACTTCAAGGGTGGCTTGAACTACATGGTAAGAATTTATCTTGAAATACCAAGTGCATGGGGATGGTGAGATGGCTCAGTGATTAAGAACACTGGCTGTTCTTGCAGAGGGTTTGATTCTTAGTTCCCATATGGTGCCTAACTACCATCCTTAACTCCAGTTCCAGGGAATCTTCTGCCCTCTTCTGGCCTCTGTGGGCATTGTATGACATGGGCTTACATACATACAGGGAGTCAATACACTCATACACATAAAAAAAAAATAAAATAAATGCTGTTGATGGATCTCAGTTATAGACCATTTTCTAGGTAGGTATGAGACCATGGAATCAATCTCTGGTCAAACACACACACACACACACACACACACACACACACACCAAGAATAAATATCTTATTTATAGCATCTCTGAATGAGATATTATTTAGAGATAGTGATCTGGGATGGGGTGGGGTGGGGTGGGGGGAAGGGAAAGGGAAATATGCCTGAACTGAATTGGAAAATGATGTATGAAATACACAAAGCATCAATAAAAAATGAAAAAAAAAGAGATAGTGTCCATTTTAAAGTAAACAATTTCAATGTATTTATTTATTGGCAGGGGTGTTTGTATCATGGCACACATCCAGAAGTCAGAAGACAGCTTTGCAAAGTTTTCTCCTTCCAACATTTGTGTTCCTGAGACTAAACTCAAGCTTGGCAGCAAGTGCCTTTACTGATTGATCCACCTTTTGAGCCCTAGAGATAGAGTATTTACAGAGGTAATTGAGTTAAAACCTAATCACTATGAGTGCTAGATCAATGTGACTCATATTAATATGAAAAAGGAATTTTGAACACCAAGGGAAACAGGCACACAAGAAGACTACCACGTGAAGGTGCAGGCATGGCTGGAGGGACAGCACATGCAACCCAAGGTATAAATGTCAGGGCTCACCCGAAGAGCAGCAGTGGCTGAAGGGAAGCCCCTTGAATGAGGCTACTCTGCAGACACCTTAATATATAGCTCCCAGCCTCCAGAATAGCCTTTCTCCTATTGAAGCTATAGAGACTGCCACCCTGTGTCACGATGGCCCTAGTCCACTCACTCACTGCTCGGTGATCTGTGTCTCCACACTCTTTCCCCCTTATTAAGAATGTTTAGCAAATGTGTAAGTCAAATAGAAGCTTTCTTTTGTATAAATTCATGAGCAAGAAACATAATTGCACCAGGAATGGTGGTGCACGCCTTTGATCTCTGGATCTCTTAAGCTCGAGCAGGACTACTGCCAGCTCTAAATCAACCTGGGCCATCTTCTGAGACCCTGTTTCAAAAAAAAAAAAAAAGCCTGACAACGAAAAAGACAATCAGAGAAGAAACAAATATCCTTCTCATCTTCGGACCTAGTATGGGTTTGTTGTATCAACAAGGGGTCTTAGAAGCCCTCGTTCTCTCCTCCTGTCCCCTCTCCTTTACTCTGCATATTATTTTTGATTTGGAATCAGTACTGAACTCGGAGACAGAAGTGAGGTGGTAAACTTGAAACCTTCCTCTTCTTTGAGGCAGAAGGATAAAAAAAATCACTTAATCTCTCTGCCATTGTGAACGCCTTGAGGGTCTGGGATGCAGCTAAATTTTAAAGCATGTCTGAGCATGTGCAAGGCCCCAAATATGATCTCCAGCAGTGAAAAAGAAAGAAAACAAAATCTGTGCCCGATTCTCCCTGATATTTTGGTAAGTTTTGGAAAGTACATTTGACATATCTCATCAGACTCATTTTAGTGTCGCTCTTTGCCCATTTCTTGAACAAGACTGTATGTGCATGTTCATAGATGAACCAGCACACTGTTGTATAGTAATGTCCTCCAATTGAAATGCTCTGTTCTAGAGAGAAGCTTGTTCAGAATAGGGAGTTGCAGGGAGTGGGTAGGATCCTTAAGACTTAGAACTTCTCGGGAAGTCCCTAAAACTTACCAAATGCATAAGGCCCAAATACACCTAAGGTTACATGGGTAGGAGGGTCTGCTGAAGAGAGGATACTCTCCAACTTGTTGAGCTGCCTACAAGTAGTACACAGAGCTCCAGTATGCCATCTCTCGTGATTTGTCACCCATACTGATGGGTGATACAGTTACATTTGAGTCATTCATACACCTGTAAGTAATGCCTCACTCACAGGCTTATAAATAACCCAGTGAAATCACTGGTTCAACACGTTGGACTTCAGTGATATCATTACTTTGGTCTGTTCCTTACCTGGGGCAAGCAGGTATTTACTCACATCTCCCCAGGAACAGTGTCACACAACACATGCCCGATTCATCCACATGTTCTCCCAGATTCCAAGCTCCCTAGAGTCTAATGTCCCTGTGTGATATTCTCCCCTGAAGCCATGTAGTTCCCAGAGGTGAGATTAACAGACATGAGATAAATAAACTGACCAAACATCTTTACTATGAATAGCCATCTGTCTATACGGAGCTCTGTGAGAAGTGAGAGATGTCTCATGAGATTTGCTAAACAAACAAAAAGCAAATCCTGTCTAAACATATTCAGTCAAAGTAGCTGCAGGCAAACATAGTCCCCATAGGCAGAGTCAGAGCAGCCAGGCCTGCCTGGACCCGTTGCTTCAACCGAGAGCAGAAGGCTGCTGGCTGCCGGTGTGAAGAGACTGCATAATATACAGAAGAGGACAACCAACAACAGCCATTGTTAACGACAGTGAGCTGTCATTACATGAAAGGTACAGGATTCCTCATGCCTTATCACTCAGCCTCATTTTCCAGACAAAGAGAATTCTGAGGTTGGAAGAAGTGACCAGTCCCATGCAAAGAAATACAACACCTAGCTGGTACAGCTGGAATGGGAACATTCTATTACAAGCCTTTAGAGTATGAGGGGGCAGAAATCTGATCCCTCACTGTTGTGGGGCAATTTCCTTCAAGCGGAAACACCCCATCCTGGAGGAAGGCTGCTTAGTGCACAAGGAGTTCCAAGTTGAATGATTTCCTTTATTAAGGAGTGAGGAGGTTCATGAAACTCAGGATGTAAACAACACACTAGTCTCAAGAAGTTCCTGAAACTAACAAGCTACATAAAGACACTTCCCCAAGGTTATAGAAGCAGTAAACAGCCACTGCACGGAGGAGACTCCCCAACACCCAGAGATACCTGGAGGAGAATTTCCAACCTATGAAGCTTCCTGTAAATTGCACAGAGAGCTCAATGGTCATGAGTCATCATTTAGATCAAGGTAAGGTTTTTGGTGATTCATCTGCCTTCGAATTATTAGTATTCCCATAATAACCTCTCACCCATACATACTCCTATAAGTAGGCCAGATAAACTCGTCAGTTCACCAAGCTGGGGTTCAAAAGGATTGATATTATGGTCTGTCACTGGTGCCCTAGCTGGAGTGCATAGACATTTGTCTCCCTAGGAAATGTATCTCATAACAGTCTGTACAAAGTCCACATTTTAATCACAGGAACTTGTGATTATGTCACCTGTCCCAGCAATGAAATCCTTCCAGGTGGGATAAGGGATTCTAAAACAGACAATTATCTTGCATTCTCTATGGTAGCTTTAATGCAGTCTCAAGATCTTCTAAGAGGAAGGAGAAAGGCTGGGGAAAGAGAATAGAGGACAGAGGGAGAAGCTGAAGTGATGAGATCTGAGATGGAGAAAGAACCATAAATAGGTGGGCCACCTGTAGAAGCCAGAGACTATGAAATGCAATATTTCTCAAAGGGAAGTCTACTGCACAAGGAACAGTATAGATCAGGTTGTAAAGATACTGCTCAACCTCAGTTCTATAATAATTCTGAGTGAAGGGAGCCCTTCTTGAATGCTTATTAGCATTCTTGACTTCTGCTTCACCAGCAGTCCAGAGGATACCTTTCCCAATCAAAAACATATATTCAGGGATCTTCCATCCCTCAATGGGTAAAGTGTATTCTGCATAACCACAAAGACCTGCATTTGGATCTCCCGCATCTAGAGAAAAGCTGGGTATGATGGTGTGTGCCTGAAACTCTAGAGCTCTGTGGGCAGATAGGCAGAAATTGGGGCTTCCTGGCAGTCAGTACATCTGAAACAGTGAGCTCGGTGTCAACAAGCAACAGAGGAAGGTACTCAGAGTCGGCCTCTGGCCTCCACATGCACACACACACACACACACACACACACACACACATGCACACACACAGATACACAAACATAGTGTCCATAGATATTGTCAAATACAAACAAAATCACTACTAGTTAAAAATCTCTGGAACAGAGAAATGAGATGGAACTATTAAACAAAAATTTATTTCTTAATTTGCTTCTGTAATTATTAATGGATCCCTGACTATGATCTGAGTTCCATGTAACTGCCAAGAGTTCATAGACACATAAAGAGCTGCCTTGTCCCTGAGGGGCTCAATTCTTTCAGCAGAACTTGCAATTTCCTGTAAACCCAAATGATGTAGTAACTCCACTTTTTTTAAAACTTGGTTAAGGACAAGAACAGAAAGAAAAGTTTCTGGAGATTAGAGTGGGGTTATATAAACTCACTTGATTTTTTTATGCATATACTGCTATTTCAAATTATTTCAAAATAAAGTCCCATTTCCACAAGCCAGAGGCTATTTTCCCATAATTTTCTTCCAGCCTTGTTTATTCTGTATTTTTTATGAGTTTCTGTGTTATTACTGAGTTTTCAACAATCATTAGGTAGTGCCTGAGACATAATTGAATGCAATTTTATTACCCCAGTGAACAGACATAAATATTTAATCTTTCTGCTCCACATGGCGATGAATATTTGGGGGGGGCTTATAAATTGTTTTGGGGGTTTCTCATAGAATGGGCACCCTTGCAGGCTGGCAGAGACATTTTGTCTAATATATCTACACTACATGCTATCCTCAGACGAGCATTAAAAAAAAAAAAGATGGGATATTGAGATGGTGCAGTGTGCAAAGCGCAAGCCATCAAGCCTGACAAGCTGAGTTTGATCCCCGGAAATACAGGACAACTGACTCATATATGTTGTCCTTTGACACGTATGCTTGGTAATACCCCCAAACCAAATGAAACCAAATAAGTAAATTAATTAATTAATAGAAAGATGAAGCAGCCAGGCATAGTGGTAAAGGAAGGAGAATTACAAGTTCAGGGACAGTGTACGCTGCACAGCAGGACCCTGTCTCCAATTCAAAGATCACTAACGTTGCTTAGTCGAAGGGCTTTCCTCGCATCCACAAGACCTGGCTTCACTTCCAGCACTGGAAACAGAGAGCAGCCATACGTCACGGAGGGGCAACGGGCGTTTCTCCATTTCTCATTCCATGATTTTCTGAAAGGGGAAAGCATAGGATATTTTCCAGAATATTCCAAAGGGAGCCTGCAGCTCACCTTCTAGAAGAGCTCACCTTGAGAGACTAGACAGATGGCTCATTGGGTAAGGGAGTTTGCTGCTTTGGGTAGGGCCACGTTTGGTGGTCAACATCCTCACTGGACAATTCACCTATAACTGTAGCTCCAGGAAATATTTATTTATTTATTTAATTTATTTGTGTGTGTGTGTGTGTGTGTGTGTATGTGTGTGTGTGTTGGTCTCCCAGTAGCCCCAGATGGCCTGAAACTAGCTGTGTAGACCAGGCTAGCCTCTAACTCAGAGAGATCCACCTGCCTTTGCCTCCCGAGTGTTGGGATTAAAGGCGTGCACCACCACACCAGTCAGCTCCAGGAAATCTTAAATCTCTCTCTGGCCTCTGAGGGCACCTGCACGCGCGCACGCACACACACACACACACACACACACACACACAGAATTTTAAAAAATAAGAAAATAATAAAAAATAAGATGCCGGGCAAGGTGGCACACACCTGTAATTCCAGCACTTGTGAGGCAGAGGTAGGCAGATCTCCATGAGTTCAAGGCAAGCCTGGTTTACATAGTGAGCTCCAGGCCAGCTGAGACTAAAAAGGGAGACCCTGTCACAGAAAGTCAACAATAAATAAATAAAAATGAATAAATAAATAAATAAAAGAAAATATTTAAAAAATAAGCTCAGATTGGAAACACAAGAACTAAGTGGGTGCCAAATTAGAAAAGGCACAGGGACAATGGCCTTACTTCCAGGGAGTAAAAGAGACCCAGAAATCAGCATACAGCCCCTAGCTGTTAAGCAGGTAATCCCAAAGCATGTTTCCTAGGTACAGTTGAAGGTACTGTTTCCATCTATGGAGTAGAAATTTGCCTCAGGCACTTGTGAAACCCTTTCTAATGGGAGTGTGTGACTTGCTGCCTGTTTTTTCCTCCTTGGCTGGTGACGATGGGGGAGAATGAGAATAAATGAGAGTTCAGCATCTAGATGTATGCCTTGAAAGGCTTTAGCAGGGTAATCCAAGGACTTCTTTAAAAAAATGTTACCATCACATTTGGAAGCTAGGAATCATGGCTAACTAACAATTGTTATTGAGCCAAAAAGCGGGTGAAGAAATAGGGTCCTAACACCCGGCTCAAGTGCAAAACGCTAATGTTGCAAAATAACCTTATTGGATTTTTCTGTTTTAATAGTGTCGACTCCCGGGGAAGAAAGTTCCACCAAGTTTATTAAGTAATTCAATTTCCTACATCTTGAAGGTATCCTCTAACTCCTTCACCATGCTAACAAGCACAGCACCTCTGACAGACTGGCTGCCAGGGAGCCTCCGTGCCCACTGTTTCTGTTTATCTACCAAATTGTAGTTTTGTTGTCTGAGGGAATTGCAAGCAGGGGAGTTTTGAGAAACTGTAATAAAGAGAAACTTCACCCATCAGAGAATGAGAATATCATCCTTCTTTTCCCATATTAGTAGAATTTCTTATCCTTAAGCTTTGCGGGCAGCAAAAGGGGCCTCCGGCAGGTGAACTCCTTTGCAGTTAGGTACAAAGCACAGGGTCTCCAGGAAAAAAAAAAGAAACATTGAGGAGATTCCAGGGGGGCAAAACAGCAGTTTTCTCATGCAAGGCGGTCCTCTGAGATGGATGGGTTTCATAAACTCAGAACTCCAGCCTCTTATAGAAAAGCTCTCCCACGGAAGCTACTGGGAGTAATAGCCTAGAATTCACAAGCACATGAATACTGCAGGCAGTGTGTCCAATTGATCCTTAAACTCACACTATGGGCGCACATACCTAGACACGCATGAAGTCTTCACTTTAAAATATTTTATATGTTTTATTTTGATTTTTTTTAAGTGTCTGAGTGTATTATCTGCATGTGTACAAGTGCACCGGTGCCATGTACTGTCCGAGGAGGTCAGAAGAAGGCATCTGATTCCCCTGGTCCTGTAGTTATGAATGGTTGTTAGCCACCATGTGGGTGCTCAGTCTCGTACCCAGGTCCTTGGTAAGAGCACTTAATGCAGTTAACCACTGCTGAGCCAACTTTCCAGCCCTTGCAGTCTTCACTTTAAAAATGATCTGGGGCTGGAGAGATAGCCTAGCAGTTAAGGCCAACCACTCTTGCAGAGGACCCAGGTTCGGTCCCCAGCATCCACATGGCGGCTGAGAACCATCTGTAACTCCAATTCCAGGAGAACTCCAGTTCCAGGGGAATCCGACACCCTCTTCTGAACTCCGCGGCATTGCACAACACGGGTGCACAAACCTACATGCAGACAGTACATTCATACACATAATAAATAAATAAATAAATAAATAAATAAATAAATAAATAAATAATCCAAGAATGGCTTGTACTGCTAGGTGGGGAGGTTGCAGATGAGAATGTCCTGCCTAAGTCCTCAGAGCTCCTTGTCCATCTCATTCCAGGTAGACATGTTCAGGCTATGTTGTAGTCATGTGTGATGCAGACCATGAGTGTATAGGTTTCTTTCTCCAAGGGGATCTCGGCTTCCTTTAGTTACTAAACATTCTGCACTAGTGATTTGATCTCAAAGCTCTTTCTATCCAGATGTACCTTCTGCAAGTAATGAGCTCCATCATTTCAATACTCCCTCTTGGAAATGTACCTTTCCTCTCCTCTTGGAGGACCTTGGCAGCCCCCCTCCCCCCACCAAGGCTCTCAGCTATGACTTTTACCTCTTCGCCTTTCTACTCTCCCAGTCCCTCACCCAGACTTGCTCTACTGCCCTTACAGACAGCCTCGAGCTGGGTATGGTAACACACATCTGTAACCCAAGCACTTGGGATGCTGAGGCAGAAGGATTCCAAATTTGAGGCCAGTTTGGGCTGCAGAGAGAGTATTCTAAGCCCTATTGGGCTATATAGTGAGACTTCCTCCTAGCCCCAACAGGCACTGCTTTGTGTCTTTGATAAAGGGATCAATTGACAACCCAAATGGAGCATCCTCATAAGAGTTTATACAAGCTGATAGAACTCTCATTAGGATCTGGGAGAAATCACATGTGGCCCTTCTACGGTCTCACAAGGACCTCATCTCCTTCGAGTCATGTCTGTACTCCATATCATGTGCTGACAGCTAAGATGACATAATTTTAAGAAAAATGACATGCAAGAGCAAACTTCAGGAAACTTTTGAAAATCAGCAGAGGTTACATACCCTGCCTTTTGTTGGAAAGTGCGAGTCATTTTATCCCACCGTCATTTAATGAGCTTTGGCCTCCTGACCCCAGGCTGGAAGACCCTGGGTTGGCACCTGGTGCAGCTGGCCTTCTTGCAAGGCTTCAGGATCCAGCTGCCATGGCCTCTACCTAGGGCAGAGAACATCTGTTCCTATTTTCCACACATGGTCACCTTCCTTCTGTCTCAAAAAGTCTCTTTTTTGACAAGTGAGAGTCTTGTCTATGATTTTTATTTATTATGGCTTTACAATTGATTCCTCTAGGACGCCTTTGAAGTTCTAGGCCAGGATCCTCCAAGGTAAACTCTTACAAACTCCTGTTTCTTCTCATAGGAGCACTCATGTTAGATTGAAATTATTCATTAGTATTAGTGGTTTTTGCTAGCCATCCCTCCTCCTTATAAACGCCATAAAAACACAGAGGAAGAGTTATAGCATCAGTACTTGTGCACGTATGTTTTTAAAAGCATTCATATTTATTTATACTGTGTGTGTATGTGTGGGTTTGCTCATGTCCCATGGCAGAGATGGGGAAGTCAAAGGACAACTTGAGGGAATCAGTTTTTTAATTTTATTTATTGTTTTATGTGTATAGATGTACTGTCTGCATGTAGGTTTGTGCACCACTGTCGTGCAATGCCATGGTCAGAAGAGGGTGTTGGATTCCCCTGGAACTGGAGTTAAAGATGGTTCTCAGCCGCCATGTGTATATTGGGGATCGAACCCAGGTCCTCTGCAAGAGCAGTCAGCACTCTTAACCACTAGGCCATCTCTCCAGCACTGGGAGTCAGTTTTTTAATTCTACTATGTGGGTCAGGGATGACTTCATTCGGGTCATCAGAATTGGTGGCAAATGCCTTTCCTGCTGAGACATAGCATCAGCCCCCACGCAAGTTCTTTTACAATGTTGGGTAAGTAGATAAGTAGGTGGGTATTTGGGGGAGTGTAGATGTGTGGATGAGTGTATCAATAGGCCAGAAAATGAATGGGTAGATGGATGGATGGGTCAGTGGGTAGGTATATGGAGAGATAAATGGATCCATTGGTAGGTGAGTGTATTATGAATAGGCCCATTGGTGGGTGGACAGAAATATAAATCTGTGAATGGATGATTATGATGGGAAGATAGATGGTTGGTTCACATAGAATAGATGGGTGAATGAATGAGCAGGTAAGAAATAACAAAAATAAAAGTAGGTAATTCTAAAGTCTGTGTGTATGGTGCTCATTTTTGCATCATAGTATTCTGATGGTATAGGAGTCAAGGGGATGGTTTAAAATCTGACTTCCACTCAGATCAACCTCGAGGTCTTCCATAAAGCCTTGATGAAAGCACCATTGTGCTTATTTGACAAACCTGAACTCCTCAATACTTTCTCCACCCAGTGCATATTCACTTAAAGTAGTCTCCCACCATTGTCCTGAGGATGCAAAGAAAAGGCCAGGAATACAAAAACCTACAGTCACATGACATACTACAGACTGGGTTCCAGAAATCCAAGCATCAAGAAGCATAGCAGGCTCAGCAATTAATATCCCACATACTAAAGCACCGCCTACCACGTTCTAGCACTCCAGGTTTTAAGTACGACACCTGATTTTATGTAGACAGATATATGCCTACACAGCAAGTGCAGCTCCATATTTCCATATGTCAGGTAAAGTACAACCTTAAGCATATTCTGAATAATTCATCCAAGCAAAGGTCTGATAAACAGATGTCTCTAATGCAATAGTTCTGAAGGTACCATTTTTCTGACATGAACAACACACAAAAAAATCCCTGCTTAAAAGCCAGATGGCGAATAAACCCCAGTTCATCACTTAGGCTCACATGGGGAACTCGAGCACATTTTTCATCAATTCCCACTTTATATTTAACACAGTAAATATAGCAGTGAAGTATTATGCCTCTTCCTTCTCAATCTATCTCATCTGCAAGCGTTAATCTCCGCTGGGTCTGAAGCAGTATTTACTCCACATAAGCAAATGAGCTTCCATGTAACAAATTATCTCTTTGCAGAAACAACAGAAAATTCTGTATGCTCAACTCTTTTAGTTTATTGACGATTGTCAGAAACAGATTTTGCAGAAATGTCCATTTTTCCCCTTCAGCCTCTCACGGCATAAATGGGGGTCTGTGTATCTCACTGCACAAACAGGAGCCTTTTCTGAGTCCACAGAGGGTGATCCAAACCTGTTGTCATTCTGGGCTGAGAATTATAGTCTAAGAATGAGTGTCAGAGGCAGGTCCATGCCAGACGTTGTTTTTTCCCCCTAGGTATTATTTACTGCCTTTGTGACTTCAGGGTGGGTGTTCTGGTTAGTTTCTTATGCCTGCACACCTGGTGGCGTATTTTCTGGAAGGCTTTGGACTTACATGGTGTTGCAATGCATCCAGGGAGCGGGAACTCTTTGGCCAAAGGAACTTAAGAAACAATTGTAGCGTCACCGGACTGATGTCCGATCATCTCTTTTGGCTTTCTTCTTTGCTGCTTATCTTCTTTGTATTCCTGTGACTTGAAACCTATGTTAGGTGCCAGGATGAAGAAATGAATGGCAAAGCCTGGTGGTGAACACAAAATCCGTCTCAGAAAATCTACATCAAAGGCTGGGTACAACTCAGAAATCCATAGCAGCCACACTGAGACAGCAGCCATCAGCTGTCGCTAATGCTGGTGGAGCTCTGGTCCTAATGAGTCTGATGCATTCAGCAAATGCTGCTGCTTTGTTTACGGCATTTCACAAGTCACGTGCTAACAGGAGAGACAGGTGAATGCACCTGCCTCCTTCCAGAGCACCTGACAGAAAAAAAGAAATTAAGGGAGGAAAGGAATATTTTGGCTCATAGTTTTACAGGGTTGAGTCAAGCATGATAGAAAAGGCCTGGGAGTGAGCCAGCAGCTCAGTCTCTATTAGTAGGTGGATGAGGATAGACTATCATCCTCAAATGTCTGCCCTTGTCAGGCAGGCTTCAAACAGCATCACCATCTGGGGAAAAGACATTCATATCTTAGAGCCCGTGGGGGATATTTCAGATTCAAAGTGTAATGTGGAACAGTCTTACCATGCTAAAGGGACAATGAATTGCTTGGTGAGCTGGGAAAGAAACTGAGAACATAGCACAAGAGAATAGAGGAGGTTCCAGATGTACACAACACACAGGAAAGGCTTCTTTCAGAGAGAGATACTGATTCTGGGACCTGAGGATTAGCAATGATGTAGACCAGGTGTGGTACACCAGAGAGACATGCAGCACCTGGAACAGCATTGTTCCAACTCTGAGCACGCTAGAAGGGAACAAAAGGCTCAAAGGTGGCTCATCACAGAGCAGCAGGTGAGTGTAGACATAGGAAGGCAGGGGCAGAACACTCAAGCCCATGCCTGTGGAGGGATTGCTGTGGGTAGTGAACGTGGCTGCATTCTTCCTTTGGAGTGGAGCGTGAATTGAAGGAGGATTCCAGGGCTACAGGAAGTCCTCTGACAGTTCGGCAGCTCAAGTGGGAAATGATAATGATTTAGACCAAAGTTGCTGGTGGAAAATACACTAAGTAGAGGTGGCTCAGTGCTTAAGGGGGCACTGGCTATTTTGCAAAGGACCCAAGTTCGAATTCCAACACCCATATGGTGGCCAGCAACTGTCCATAACTCCAGTTCCAGGAGATCTGATGCCCTCTTCTGGCCACCACAGATATTGTATAACTTGGGTGCAATTACATACATTCAGGCATAACACTCATACACATGAAATAAATAAATAAAAATATTTTTAAACACACATTTATTTTACTTATTGCATGTATTTATTGTGTGTACATATATAAGTGTATGTATACACGTATACATGTATATATATATATATATATATATATATATATTGTTGGCATATGTGTGTGGAAGCGAGAGGTCGATGTTTCTGTCTTCCCCAATCACTCTCTGCTTTATTTTTTTGACACAGTGCTTCCTACTCACCCAGGAGCTGATTTGTCTAGGCTGGCTGGCCAGTCAGATCTCCAGAACTGCTGTCTGCACCCACCCTCTCTGGATCTGGTGTCCCATACTTATGCTGCCATGCCTGGATTTTACAGGGGTTCTGGGGATCCAAACAGGTTCTCAAGCTCACAAAGTGGGCACTTTACCTGCTCAGCCATCCACCCAGGGCCTGAGTATATGTTTTTTGATGAAATTTTTGAACCACTAAAAACTTCAAGTAAATTATTCACTGATATATTCCAAGTACACAGACTTAGGATAACAACAGCAATGTCAGTGAGTCAGTCACAGCTCAACCACTCACATTATGTGTGTAGGGATCCGTTCCAGTCATTTTGCAAGAAAACTCAATGAGTATTCCCAACTACCCTGAGAAAGTAGGTATCATTAAGATCCCCATTTTACTTTTTTTTTTTTTTTGAGAACGGGTCTTCCTACAGCCTTAGCTGTCCTGGAACTCACTCTGTAGACTAGGCTGGCCTTGAACTCACAGAGATCCACCTGCCTCTGCCTCCTGAGTGCTAGGATTAAAGGCGTACATCACCATGCCTGGCTTAAAGACGGTTCTTAGCTGCCATGTGGATGCTGGGAATTGAACCCAGGTCCTCTGGAAGAGCAGTGGGTGCTCTCAACCTTTGAGCCATCTCTCCAGCCCCAAGATCCCCATTTTATAAAGAAGAAAACTACACACAAAGCTTCAGCACCCTTGCCTATGATCACATGGTTATCAAGATTGAAGGTTTGGAGTCAGAACACAAAAAAAGTAACTTCTCTCCATATCAAATTCCATCTAAACACTACCATTATTTACTTATGAAATGCTAGTACCTGTCTGTGGTTTCCACCTGCAGTAACGGGTGCACAGGCTTAGTATATATAGGTATGATGTAACATATTAATATGAAAGTTCAACAGACTTACAGGCATTTAATGCAAGAATGGCACAAAGTGAAAGGTCCAGGCTTAATTAAGCACCTATGCTCTGGAAACTTAGGAGGAAAATTTCCCTAAACTTAATAAGGAGGGTGCTACCGCTGTTCTACCCATTTTCTAGACGGGGCATCGGTGGCTTATAGTATTCAGTATCTATCAAGGGTCTCATGGCTGGTAAGAGATGGAGCTGCAATTCACCCAGCACTGAATGTAAATTCACATCTTTGTACCAAAGTGTCAAAATCAGTGGTTGTGACACATTGACTAATGACTAACAACTTTAGATTGAAGACTGAAAATGGCAATGCATTCATTGTGGGTGAGAATTCTGAGCCAATAAAGATTCAATATGGGGGATAAGAGCCAGAGATACTTGAAGAGTGGAGAATGGGGTATAACGAGGCCCGTACCCCCATCAATGTGGGCAGGCAAACACGCAGGGTATAACGAGGTCCATACACCCATCAATGTGGGCAGGCAAACACACAGGGTATAATGAGGCCCATACCCCCATCAATGTGGGCAGGCAAACACGCAGGGTATAACGAGGCCCATACCCCCATCAATGTGGGCAGGCAAACGTGCAGGGTATAACGAGGCCCATACCCCCATCAATGTGGGCAGGCAAACGTGCAGGGTATAACGAGGCCCATACCCCCATCAATGTGGGCAGGCAAACGTGCAGGGTATAACGAGGCCCATACACCCATCAAGGTGGGCAGGCAAACACACAGGGTATAACGAGGTCCATACACCCATCTATGTGGGCAGGCAAACACGCAGGGTATGACGAGGTCCGTACACCCATCAATGTGGGCAGGCAAACACGCAGGGTATAATGAGGCCCATACACCCATCAATGTGGGCAGGCAAACACACAGCACTTCCTCTAGAAAGCTTCGAGTATTTTTTCACAGTATTTCCCTTTCTGTTACTTATGTGCACAGGAGCAATTTATATCTGTGTGACTACGATGGCAGAGCTGGCTTGTGTTTCCTTTGTGTCTTTACTTTGTTTTTCAGTTTGTTGCAATAAATCTTTAATAGGGATTGAATTATGAGTTTTAAATTATTGATGGAGCTGATTCCAAATGCTTTCTACCTCAGCTCTGTAACAAGCTGTAACAATGGAGGCTGAGATGTACTCGATACCATATGCTCCAGGCTTCGCTTCCAAGGCTTTTGATGCCTTCATATCCTGTCACCAGCCACACACAGAAATGGAACAGGGAGGTGGGGGAAATACTGGTGGCAACAAGCATATGGCCAGTAATTACCGCTGGATGTGGACCCTGACACCAAAGGGGTGACCACAGCTTCGATTTCCTTAAGAGGCTCTGAGTATTCCCAAGGTGTTGGTCACAACCTCAGGGATTATGTGGGATTGGGTATCTCAGATGGGAGTCTTGAGCATGGCATATGGTTTATTTTTAACTCACTTTGGACTAGCTGTCAGGTACTCAACACAATACAAATAATGAGAATAAAGATAGTGACCCACCTTTAGCAAGCCACATTTTCCATGTGGAATGTATATTTTAGCAGGATTACAGTTATGAATGAAAAACAGCATTGCAATATATGACCTGTATAGGACTGCGTCCTTCAATACTCTACCCTGGAGGTTGGAGGGGTTTACTAGGCTCAGTCCCTGCCTGAGGAAGGATATCAATTAAGGGATGCTGCTAAAGGGACAGACACTTTCTTCAGTGGCCTAACTACTAGTCAGCTGCCCATGTTCTTGCAAGGAACCCAAATTAAACTAATTGGTTCCCACACAAAGAAAGAATATTTGCTTTGTAAAATGTAGGCATATTTATGAAATGAAAAGTAAATTAATTACAAGTATAAGAACACATGTGTATTCTTTCTGTTCAACAGAACAATCACCCTTATTTTACTTTGAATGGAAGGGCAATGTTTTATTTACTGCTCCCAAAGGAAAATAAAGCTTCCTAACAGAAGGCTAGATTCAACTTTGTGGATTCTGTAATATGCTTCTTTTTATATTTAAAATGTTTTAATTGATTTTTAATGAAGTTCATACAATATATTTTGATCATATTCAGGTCCTCCCCCCATCTGAACCCCCTCTTACTACTCCCTACCCAATTTCATGTACTCTATTAAATATATATTACAACCTATAGAGTCTGATTTGTGTCCCCAAATGTCCTTCAGTGTGGGTCCATCCACTAGAAACTGGTCAACCTACCAAGAATCACATCCCTAAGAGACCAACTCCTGCCAGTCATAGTAGTGCATGTCTTTAATTCCAGCACTCAGAAGCAGAGGCAGGCAGATCTCTGTGACTTTGAGGCCAGCCTGGTCTATATAGTGAGTTCCACTTGCAACTGGGGTTGCAAGGAGACATGGGCTCAAAAAAGACAGTGGGGGGTGCTTTCCCTCTCCCAACAGCTATTAGTTGCCTAAAGTTTCTTAGGTTGGGTTGGGATTTCTTACCCACTTACACACACACACACACACACACACACACACACANGGGAACTCTTTGGCCAAAGGAACTTAAGAAACAATTGTAGCGTCACCGGACTGATGTCCGATCATCTCTTTTGGCTTTCTTCTTTGCTGCTTATCTTCTTTGTATTCCTGTGACTTGAAACCTATGTTAGGTGCCAGGATGAAGAAATGAATGGCAAAGCCTGGTGGTGAACACAAAATCCGTCTCAGAAAATCTACATCAAAGGCTGGGTACAACTCAGAAATCCATAGCAGCCACACTGAGACAGCAGCCATCAGCTGTCGCTAATGCTGGTGGAGCTCTGGTCCTAATGAGTCTGATGCATTCAGCAAATGCTGCTGCTTTGTTTACGGCATTTCACAAGTCACGTGCTAACAGGAGAGACAGGTGAATGCACCTGCCATCCTTCAGAGCACCGGACAGAGAAAAAAATAAATTAAGGGAGAAAGGAACTTGTGGCTCAATTTTCTCGGGTGATCAACTGATTAGAGAAAAGCCTGGGAGTGAGCCAGCAGCTCAGTCTCTATTAGTAGGTGGATGAGGATAGACTATCATCCTCAAATGTCTGCCCTTGTCAGGCAGGCTTCAAACAGCATCACCATCTGGGAAAAGACATTCACATTCGAGAGCCATGGGATATTTTCAGATTCAAAGTGTAATGGACTCTACCATGCTAAAGGGACAATGAATTGCTTGGGAGTGGAAAGAAACTGAGAACATAGCACAAGAGAATAGAGGAGGTTCCAGATGTACACAACACACAGGAAAGGCTTGCTTCAGAGAGAGATACTGATGCTGGGGACGCCTGAGGATTACATGAGTAGAGCCAGGTGTGGACACAGAAGACATGCAGCACCTGGAAAGCATTGTTCCAACTCTGAGCACGCTAGAAGGGACAAAAGGCTCAAAGGTGCACATCAACAGAGCAGCAGGTGATGTAGACATAGGAAGGCAGGGGCAAACACTCAAGCCCATGCCTGTGGGAGGGATTGCTGTGGGTAGTGAACCGTGGCTAGCATTCTTCTTCTTGTGAGTGGAAGCGTGAATTGAAGGAGTGATTCCAGGGCACAGGAAGGTCCTCTGACAGTTCGGCAGCTCAAGTGGAAATGATAATGAGTTAGACCAAAGTTGGCGGTGGGAAAATACACTAATAAGGTGGGCTCATGCTTAAGGGGCACTGGCTATTTTGGCAAAGGACCCAAGTGCGAATCCAACACCCATATGGTAGGCCACAACTGTCCAAGAACCCAGTTCCAGGAGATTAGGATGCCCTCTTCTGCACACCAGATAGTATTGACGACTGGGTTCAATAAAATTCAGCAAAAATAAAAAAAAAAACCCTAAATAACTAACTAACAATATTTTTAACACCACATTTATTTACTTTGCATATTTGTATTGTGTGTTACCATATTATACGTGTATGTTATTACCACGTATACATGTATATATATATATATATATAATATATATATTGTTGGGTCATATTGTGTGGGAGCGAGATGATCGATGTTTCTGTCTTCCCCAACACTCTCTGCTTTATTTTTTTGACACAGTGCTTTCTATGTGCTCTGTACCGGAGCTTGACAGGTTTTCTAGGCTGGCTGGCCAATTGAGATCTCGCAGAACTGCTGTCTGCAACCCACCCTCTATCTGGATCTGGTGTCCCAACTTAGCTGCCATGCCTGGATTTTACAGGGTCTGGGGACCAAAACAGGTCTCCGAAGCTCACCAGTGGGCCTGTTACCTGCTCGCCATCCACCCAGCGCCTGAGATATGTTTTGTGATGAAATTTTTGAACCCTAAAAACTGTCAATAAATTATTAGCACTGATATATTCCAATACAACAGACTGAGGATAACAACAGCAATGTCAGTGATCAGTCACAGCTCAACCACTCCATTATGTGTGTAGGGATCCGTCCAGTCATTTTGCAAGAAGAACTACTAATAGTTATTCCCAACTACCCTGAGAAAGTAGGTACATTAAGATCCCCATTTACTTTTTTTTTTTTTTTGGAGAATTTTTTTTTCGTTTCTAGCCTGTGTCTTTCTGGAAACTCATTCTGTAGACTAGCGGCTGGCCTTGAACTCACAAGAGATCCACTGCCTCTGCCTCCTAGTGCTAGGATTAAAGGCGTACATCACCATGCCTGGCTTAAAGACGGTTCTTAGCTGCCCAGTGTTGTGGCATTGACATCCAGGCTGGAAGATTGAAGGCCATGTTGGGGGTTTTGCAGGCTTCTTTCATAGACAACTGGAGATGGGTGCTCTCAATTCCCCTTCACCAGGTCCCTCCACCAACACAAAAAAAAGACCCCATTTTATTAAAGCAAGAATAAGAAACTACACACAAAGCTTCAGCACCCTTGCCTATGATCACATGGTTATCAAGATTGAAGGTTTGGAGTCAGAACACAAAAAAAGTAACTTCTCTCCATATCAAATTCCATCTAAACACTACCATTATTTACTTATGAAATGCTAGTACCTGTCTGTGGTTTCCACCTGCAGTAACGGGTGCACAGGCTTAGTATATATAGGTATGATGTAACAATATTATATGAAAAGTTCAACAGACTTACAGGCATTTAATTAAGCAAAGAATGGCCACAAAGTGAAAGGTCCAGGCTTAATTAAGCACCTATGCTCTGGAAACTTAGAGGAAAATTTCCCTAAACTTAATAAGGAGGGTGCTACCGCTGTTCTACCCATTTTCTAGACGGGGCATCGGTGGCTTATAGTATTCAGTATCTATCAAGGGTCTCATGGCTGGTAAGAGATGGAGCTGCAATTCACCCAGCACTGAATGTAAATTCACATCTTTGTACCAAAGTGTCAAAATCAGTGGTTGTGACACATTGACTAATGACTAACAACTTTAGATTGAAGACTGAAAATGGCAATGCATTCATTGTGGGTGAGAATTCTGAGCCAATAAAGATTCAATATGGGGGATAAGAGCCAGAGATACTTGAAGAGTGGAGAATGGGGTATAACGAGGCCCGTACCCCCATCAATGTGGGCAGGCAAACACCAGGGTATAACGAGGTCCGTACACCCATCAATGTGGGCAGGCAAACACACAGGGTATAATGAGGCCCATACCCCCATCAATGTGGGCAGGCAAACACGCAGGGTATAACGAGGTCCATACACCCATCAATGTGGGCAGGCAAACCAGGCAGGGTATAATGAGGCCCATACCCCCATCAATGTGGGCAGGCAAACACGCAGGGTATAACGAGGCCCATACACCCATCAAGTGTGGGCAGGCAAACACACAGGGTATAACGAGGTCCATACACCCATCTATGTGGGCAGGCAAACACGCAGGGTATGACGAGGTCCGTACACCCATCAATGTGGGCAGGCAAACAAAAAAACGCAGGTTTTGTTTTACTATTTTTTTAATGAGTGGCCCTCACCCATCATGTGGGCAGAGCAAACACACAGCACTTCCCTAGAAAGCTTCGAGTATTTTTTCACAGTATTTCCCTTTCTGTTACTTATGTGCACAGGAGCAATTTATATCTGTGTGACTACGATGGCAGAGCTGGCTTGTGTTTCCTTTGTGTCTTTACTTTGTTTTTCAGTTTGTTGCAATAAATCTTTAATAGGGATTGAATTATGAGTTTTAAATTATTGATGGAGCTGATTCCAAATGCTTTCTACCTCAGCTCTGTAACAAGCTGTAACAATGGAGGCTGAGATGTACTCGATACCATATGCTCCAGGCTTCGCTTCCAAGGCTTTTGATGCCTTCATATCCTGTCACCAGCCACACACAGAAATGGAACAGGGAGGTGGGGGAAATACTGGTGGCAACAAGCATATGGCCAGTAATTACCGCTGGATGTGGACCCTGACACCAAAGGGGTGACCACAGCTTCGATTTCCTTAAGAGGCTCTGAGTATTCCCAAGGTGTTGGTCACAACCTCAGGGATTATGTGGGATTGGGTATCTCAGATGGGAGTCTTGAGCATGGCATATGGTTTATTTTTAACTCACTTTGGACTAGCTGTCAGGTACTCAACACAATACAAATAATGAGAATAAAGATAGTGACCCACCTTTAGCAAGCCACATTTTCCATGTGGAATGTATATTTTAGCAGGATTACAGTTATGAATGAAAAACAGCATTGCAATATATGACCTGTATAGGACTGCGTCCTTCAATACTCTACCCTGGAGGTTGGAGGGGTTTACTAGGCTCAGTCCCTGCCTGAGGAAGGATATCAATTAAGGGATGCTGCTAAAGGGACAGACACTTTCTTCAGTGGCCTAACTACTAGTCAGCTGCCCATGTTCTTGCAAGGAACCCAAATTAAACTAATTGGTTCCCACACAAAGAAAGAATATTTGCTTTGTAAAAGTGTAGGCATATGTATGAATGAGAAAGTAAATTAATTTACAAGTTAAAGAACACATGTGTATACTTTTCTGTTCACAGAACAATACCCTTTTTTACTTTGAATGGAAGGGGCAATGTTGTTAAGGACGCCCAAAGGAAAAGAAAGCCCTAAACAGAAGGCTACGAGTCATACTTCGGGTGGATTCTGGTAATAGGCTTATTTTATATTTAAAGTGTTATTGTAATGGTTTAATAGTGATTGGTTAATGAAGTGTTCAGCCAATGAATATTTTGATCATATTCAGGTCTCCTCCACCCCATCTGGAACCCCCCGCTGCTACTACTATAGCCTAACACAGACTCATTATCTATGTACTCTATTAATATATGTATAACTTGATTATTATGAAGGCTTTCTTTGATTTTGATTTTCTTACTATATATGCTAATCATACATTCAATTCGTATTTTTTTTCTTTCTCGGGTCGGATACATTCGCATCTCCATATTATGATGCTTTTGATTTTGTTATTTTTGTTCATACCCTCCCAATCCATCTCCAATTTCTCCTGTGCCCCCTTCTCAATTTCTTGTCATCTCTGATTATTATGACATATACACATATATAATGCACTAACTCCTGAGTCCATTTAGTGATGTCCTCATGTTGATTGTTAATACCGGTAAGAGATCCCCTTGGAATTAGATCCTCTCTCCGGGCAGCCTAGTCCAGAGCAAACTGACTCTCCCTCCCATGAATTTCCTGGGATGCTGGTCCTTCTACTATCATGAGCTTTAAGGGCCTATCCAGTCAAATTTTTGTCCCCAAATGCCATTCAATCTGGGTCCGTCCAAGGAGCATGGTTAACTAACCAAGAATAACAACCTTGGCCTAGCGCCGGGCGTGCTTGTGGTGCGCACGCCTTTCATAGCGAGAGCACTCGGAGAGGCAGAGGCAGGCGGGCCTATCTTTGGTGAGTTCCAAGGGCCATTGGTCTACAGAGTGGATTCCAGGATAGCCATGGGGCTAAAATGGAGACCCTGTCCTCGAAAAGCTCAAAAAAAAAAAAAAAAAAAAAAGCCATGAATAAAAATAAAAAAAAGAATAACAATCTTGAAGAAGACTGACTCTCCCTTTCCCAGCAGCTAGTTCCTCAGCTAGGATTGGGATTTCTTCACCATTTCTCTAATGGGAGTTTTTCTGGTTTGAGCTTATGTAGGTCTTATGTAGGTCTTATGTAGGCCTTATGTAGGTCTTATGTAGATCGTATGTAGGTCTTATGTAGATCTTATGTAGATCTTATGTAGGTCTTATGTAGATCTTATGTAGATCTTATGCAGATCTTATGTAGGTCTTATGTAGGTCTTATGCAGATCTTATGTAGGTCTTATGTAGGTCTTATGCATGCTGTCACCATTATGGTCAGTTCACATAAGTAACTGCCCAGATGTCTGGCTTTTAGAATCGTCCCTCATGCTTCTTAACCTTCTAATTATTTCTGCCTCACAGTCTGCTTTCTATCCGATAAGATCACCACAAAGTCCACTTCTATAGCTCTTCATTTTCTTAAGAATAAGTTTTAGGTGAATTAGTTACTTTTCTTTTTGATGTGACAAAATACCTGACAAGAACAACATGAAGCAGGAAGGGGGATCCTATTATGAGGCCATCACTGAAAGCAGCCATGCTGACAGGAGCACGAGGCTCTGCCCGCATTACATTCAGCCAGGAAGCAGAGGGTGGAATGCTGGTGCTCAGCTTGGTTTCTCCATTTTGCTCAGTTCAGGACCCCAGCCTGCAGGATGGTGCCACGCACATTCAGATTGAAACCTTCTCACAGGCATGCCCAGAGCTTTCTCTCCTATGTGCTTCTATATCCCGACAATGAAGATTAACCTAGGGTAGCTAGAGCAATAATGGCTTAGAGGCCTATTCCTCTCCCAGTGACCTCAACCACACATCCCTATCTCATTATTTGTCAGTGCTGCCTCAGAAATGCCAACTCAATATTATATAAAGGAGTGCAGGCACTACTGTAATATTTATTTTAAAGATTAGGGCATTGATTCCAGGATTCTTAGGCCAACCACCCAAAGTCATACATCCAGGAGGGGTAGTGCTCAGGAATACTCACTGTTAGACCCCTCCTACCGTGGTTCTCAACAAAGTCTTCTCTTTCTCTGAAAAGCAGCATCTTCCTGTGTGTCCTGAGGAGTCGATCTTAAGCTTCAGTTATGTCACCAATTTCCTCCTTTTCTTTTTCTCTTTTTCTCAAAACAAGATATTGCTATTGATCTACAACTCTACCTGTCCTCTCTCCTCTCTCCCTTCTTTCTTCCCTTTCTCTTTTATTTGCTTTCTTTTAAGTCATCTAAGCATAGATTCTTTGCTTTACCAGTCTCACACAAATACTTAGGGAAGACCACTAGGAGGACACACAGTGTTTTGCCTAATCTGGTTTCTTCAGCAGGAAAACAGGTATTTATAATTCACAAGGAGGGCAGAAAAATAGGGTGAAAAAGAATTCTCTAACCCCCAGACTATATTCAGTAAATCTGTTCAGAGTTAGAGGCTTGGTTCTCTATTTTCTTTAAAGCAACTAAGAGATCGTAGATTTAAGAACCGTGTGTGTGTGTGTGTGTGTGTGTGTGTGTGTGTAATTTCTGAGGTTCAGTCTTGTTCTTTGATTCCTAGAATGTGATAAACATAGAGGATTTTTCATATATACATACACGTATGTAATTTTGTTTGAATGGGGTTTCTCTGGTCTGAATGTCTATGAATAAAAATGCCAGAATTTTTATGTCATTACATTATTTTTGTTATTTGTGGAATTTTTCTTCAGCCAGCATTTTAAGCTGGTGCAAGTACTGAAACAGACTGATGTTGTTAAATGGTAATTCTCAGAACTTCTGTTAGTTCTGGAAGACTGTGTGTTGCAAATTCTAGATAGAAAACATTTGAAATACATAGACATTTAATTTTAGCTGAGTGAGCCACATGTTACTTATGGAACTTCTATTTTGAGCAGGACAGAAGAGAATTAAACTTGACACTTTTTATTCTAGTCTACCATCTTCACTAATAAACAAAATAAAATTACAAACACACAGGGAAAATGGCTTTCAAGAATATCAAACGATGGTTGTAGAAACTAAGTTGATAAGATCTGGTCATAGCCACCTGCTTGATTCATAGATAGTCCAGTGGGTGTGAAGAATAAACACAAAGGTTGATTAAACAGAGCTTGCAGCCAGCTCCTGTCATCTTGGCACCTGCTTTCAGGTGCTGGGTCCTTTGAGTGCCACAGGAAATTCAAAGTCATCTGGGGGTTCATAGAAAGACACTGTCTGTATTAGTCACTTTCCTGTTGCTGTGATAAGCCACCATTTCTAAGGGAACCTATAAAAGGAAGAGTTTATTTGAGCTTACGTTTGACAGTTCCAGGGAATCAGAGTCCATTGTGGCGGGAGGCATGGTGGCCAGGGCTGGAGCAGCAAGCCAAGGGTCACATCTCACAATGAGCACAGGAAGGGGGGAGAGAGAGAGAGAGAGAGAGAGAGAGAGAGAGAGAGAGAGAGAGAGAGAGAATCGCAAGGCTTGTTAAACTCACTAAGCCCACCCCCAATGATATACTTCCTCTAGCACGGCAACACCTTCTAAGACCTCCAAGAACAGTGCCACCAACTGGAGACACAATGTCTGAATATGTTAAGCCTGTGGGGGACACTGTCATTCAAACCAACACACTGTACCAAATAACATCAACAAAATGACATTCAGAACTTTGCATGTGGCCACCGTTTCTAGACATGCTTCTAGTTTGGTAGGTATGGTTTGAATAGACAGAGGAGTGTGGTGGGAAATCTGAGCTGGATCACAGCCTCTATTGAACAGCTGACTGAGGCACAGAGGAGCAAGGAGTCCTGAGGGCTGAAGAACTGGGCCCTGTGCTGCTGTAAAAGAGATTCTCTGTTCACTCCTCTGTAAGATGGCTTCACAAAGCACCCAGGACACAGGGTTATCAAGAGAATCTGGAGGGCAGTGATCAAACTGCTTATTAGCAACAAGCATTTAGAAAATTGTTCTGCAAGATTCAATGTGCTCTGTGATTGATAATGAAGATGTGGGAAATGGGAGGATGATTTTGAATCAAGAAAGGGGGAAGGAAATTAATAAGATTATATATATATATATATATATATATATATATTTTTCTAACTTTCTATCTCCACCAATCACCTACATATATGACACATACACCCATCGACCTATCTAGGCAGATAGTCATTCATCCATTCATCTATATATCCATGTATCCATCTATCTACATACCTACTCATCCATCCATTTATTGATCTATCCGTCCACTTCTCCATCTATCATCCATCCATCCATTCACCCACCCACCTACCCAATAATCTATCCATTGACCTACGCACTTACCTATCTATCCATCTATCCATTGTTCTACCCATCTACCATTCACTCACTGATCCACTGGCCTATCCATCTATCCACCTTCTTCCTACTCACTACTCACTCACTGACCCATATATCCATCCATCCTTCTATCCAGCAAACATTATATAAAAGAAGAACCCTAGGTAGGTATATATTTCCATAATGTTACAGAACATCACAGACTTTATCACCACCTTCTCTCAAAGTCACATTCCCACTCACCTTTCTGTATCTGTGATAGCTGATTGGTCCTTTAGTAAAAAGCATGCCATTATTTGTGATTATGGTTTTTAGGAGTTGTGAAAGAAAACGTCATCAGAGGAATACCAACCCTGGCCTGAAAGGCTTCTTCACCAATGCAATAAACCAGATTAGCCAAATCAAAAGTATAAAAGCAGTGTTTTAATGGGATCTGATTATGGGGGGGGAAGGAGCAGTATTCACTGATTTCTCTGGTTGAGGTTGGGGGGCTAGGGTAGGAGCTTTTTAAAGGGTAAGTAAGAGAGGGGAAGTTGTGATGTGCTGGCAAGGTACAGGGATAGTACCCTATTAGGTGAGTTTTAGGTCCCTGTAGGTGGGGCTTAGGTCCAATGGTCACTTTGAAATCTGGAACTAGGTACTGGCTTTATCAGGTATTTTGTATGGGATTTTATAAGCAGGGACTCCTGGCTGGAAGAGAAGGGCAGGGACCTCACTGCCCATGCCATTTTTGTCTCCGGCCTCCAGCTAACAGGCCTTCATACTAAAAGCAAATGTTCTAACTCATCATAACATTCACTAAAAATACATCTTTGATTTCACATTGATCAAGTGCAGATCTGGGTGGTCTAAGCAGAATCTCACTTGGATAACATGACCTCTCATTCCTGATGTCATCTTCCACAAAGATCCGAGAGGACAAATTTAAAATTGTGGTTGAGATTGACAGTGGGCCTCATGGAACTGATATGTTTGTGACTCCTTGTGGTGAGTTCACCATAGTCAGCCAGCTGTTGACATGTACAAGTGACTTGAGAATTTCTAATGAATCAGGAACTTTATGAAATAAGATACAGTCCTTTATGGTTGATCATATATTTTAGTTGATCTGCATTATGATCTGCATTATTTGGACACCTAAGGGCTTTTGTTATTCTGTCTCCAATAGTTTTCAAAAATGAGACCAGCCCCAATTTGTGTTTTGAGAGGGGTTGATTGACTCCACCGCCTGCCATCTACACCCAGTGATGGTGAAAATTGGTCCTACAGAGAAATGAAAGGCAAACGGGGCCACAGAGTGTGAGCACCCGACAGTGGGGACTGGGGGCCAAGATGAGGTGTGTAACTGTAGATGAATTCTCTTGGGTGAGAAATTCTATAGCTCATGGCCAAACTGGGAACTGCCCTCAACTAAACTAGTGTGACTGTGGGATGGAGATTGTGAGTACACAGAGAGAAGAGCAGAGGGAAATTAGACAGTTGAGCAGAAATAAAACCCACTAGCAGGATGGAGATAGGATGAGATCTGGTTGGAATGAGGGCAGGCCAGAGACAGACACTGGGGAGAGTATGCATTTCCAACCAGATGAGGCCCGCCAAAGAACATTTAGCTTTATTTTCAGTCTTCACATCTTCAAGAGAGTATCCCTATTGCTTGAAGACAGTCTGCCTTTCCACAGAAGGAAGGTCATGCCATTTGAATGAAATCATCCTCCATGCTTCAGATTGCCTCTATCAATATCCAAGTGATGGTGGTAAAGGTTCAGCTTGCTTTAAAGAAAACTGAAGTCTGGGGAGACGGCTCAGCCAGTAATGGGCTTGGTACTCAAGGGTAAGGAAGTGAATTTGATCCCCAGAAACCATGTAAGAAAGCTGGTGGTGTGGAATTATAATCCCTGTGCTAGAAAGGTAGAGACAGTCAAATTCCTGGAGCTCACTGTCCAGTCAGACTAGCTGAAGTGGTGATTTCCAGGTCAGTGAAAGACCATGTCTCACAAAACAAGGTTAAGGGTGACTGAGGAACTACACCTGTGAATATTATCTCATCTTCATAGACACATACATTCAAACCCAGTACACACATGTACTTGTACACATGAACATACACACAAAAAAGAAAAAGAAATATGATATATGTTCTCCACCTGGCAAATTCACAGCAGCATGATAAAACATTTCAAGTTGGAAACAAAAGAATCTTATATTTTCCTCCACTGCAGCAGGAAAAAGAAACAAAATGCAAATGGTTACTGTGCCCAGGCGTGACGGCTTCTCAGAAAATCAACCTGCTGGGAAGAAAAGCAAGAAGGAACAAGCTGAGATTGTCTTAATTGTGGCACAGGTCTTAATGTTCATGGATTAACTGTGACGGTATTGTACCCCAGGCTGGCTCAACTTTCACTCTATTTTGGGCAGCAAGAACTTGCTGAGATGCTAGATAGAAGACAGATTGCACCTTCACGGAGCTCTGCCTTCCATGTTCAGATGAATAAAAGCATACGTTAAGTATGCTCAAAGAAAACACTGCATTAACCATTTGTTAAAACCTGCGGAGATTAAACAAGGAGAATGATGCTTCTGGCTTCAGTGACTTGGAACAATGGTGTTGAGGAATGCTATGCTACAAGCACTGGAAAGATTAACCAACACAGATAAAAAAGCCAGAAGATTCATAAATAAGGCAAGGTTGGGGAACTTAAGGCTGATCTCTCTCTCTCTCTCTCTCTCTCTCTCTCTCTCTCTCTCTCTCTCTCTCTCTGGTAATATGAGGTAGATAGGACAAATGGTTGTTTCAAGAAGATCTGTATTAGGGCAGTGTAATTAACTACTCTAAGTCTGCATTTCCTCATCAGAGAGAATGTAATCCTCCAAGGCTGAGCTTTTTAAAGCAGTGATTGTCATAGACCACATAGCTGAGCTTCTGGTTCATATTCTGTAATTTGTGACAGACGTTATTTTTAATAATGGAATGGATGTACTGGCACCTGTAATGGGATCCATCAGCTTCAACTGAAAGTCACTAATGAATGAATGGGTGCTGGATTAACTCCTGGCATCAAAGCAGACACTAAGTGTCATCAGAACAGAATGATGAAGTAGGCACAGTGCTATTTTCTAAAAACTCAAAATTGGCAAATGACAGAGGCGCAAATAGCCAGAGGCATTCCAGAAAATTCCAGACAATATGTAAACAAAGTCACAGCCAAGCAAGTCTTCCAGGCTTTTCTTAACTTCATATCCTCTGACTCACACTTCCTATATAGAAAGACAATGGTAAGTGTTCTTTACACAAAAAAAGACATAATTTACACAAAAGTGTGTCCATGTGTATGTGTGTGTGTGTGTGTGTGTGTGTGTGTGTGTATCTGTTAAATAGCTTTAGTTGTCAACTTGACACACCTGGGTTGAGGGAGCCTCAGTTGAGGAATTGTTTCCATTGGACTGGTCTATGGCCATGTCTGTGATGCATTTTCTTAATTGATGCGTGATGTGGGAGGGCCCAGCCCACTGTGGGTGGTGCCACACATGGGCAGGTGGTCCTGTATTATATAAGAAAGCAGGCTGAGCACATTTCTGTGGAGCAAGTCAGTAAGCAGTGATCTTCCATGGCCTGTGCTTCAGTTCCTGCCTCAAGTTCCTGCCTCGAGTTCCTCCCTTGGCTTCTCTTGATAATGGACTGTACTTGAAGCCAAATCAAACTTTTCCTCCCAACATTGGTTTTGGTCAGAGTATTTGGTCACAGCAATTGAAATCAAACTAAAGCAGCATGCATATATTATTCCTCTTATCTACTTAAACTAGGCTACTGATATGGAAAGCACATGGTGCATGTGTGTTGACATCTCATGTGTTGAAAACTCATATGGGAAAGTTTTCTGTAATCAACAGTACTGTGTGTTGTTGATTGTATAACCAGTATTGTACAATTCTTCTGTCTGTCTGTCTGTTTGTCTATCCATCTATCCATCTATATCTATATATCTATATCTATATCTATCTATATATCTGTCTATCTATATATATATATATATATATATATATGTATATATGTCTGCTATCTTCTCAACTCATTTATAAGTTATTGTGGTTTTCATATAAATTTGTAGGGAACATAAACTTTCCACACAGGCTTTATCTCAAACTTTTGCTGTATGTTTAATTTGTTTGCTTATTGCTTATGATTTTATCACCTGTACTATTAACATAATAGTTCTTTTTTTTTTAAATGAATCTTTACACTAAACATACTTCATTTCAAAATCCATTTCTGGCAGAGATGGAGGATTACTATATTTAACTGTCAATGAAAAGCAACAGGGAAAACGTATGCATCTCAGTCTGGTGGGGCAGTTATTACTGTCACCTCTTGGTTTGTCTTGAATGTCACATGATGTGTTAAAAGAGTGAAAGGGGGAACAATGTTCTCAGTAGAGGAGTCAATGGTATCCATGGCTATGTTCACAGACCACTTAAAAGAAGCTCACAGGACTTTTAATTTTTCTCTTTAACCGAGGCTGGTTTGAACATCAGAATGGTTCAAGCTCAAAAATTAAATTCATCTTGTATTTATTTATTATTTATTTTATTTCCCTTTATTGTGGTGCTGGGAGTGGAATCTGGTCTTTTACAGTAGGCAAGTGCTCTTCTCATTACTGAGCAATGTGCCAAGCTCACAGCAAACAAGTTCAATGGAATTCATCAGGTATTGGTTTACCAAACAAGGAAACATTGGTAGCCATACAGGGAGAGCAGGTGGGATGAGGTTTTGTTCACAGATGTGGCTTGGTATCACTCCTACTCTCCAAAGACTTGGAAACTATTTGGATGTTGGATGTGTAACAAAAACTAAGCATTGTAAGTTAAGAGGAAGAAGAGTGGGTCTTTGTGAATGAAGCTAAGTCCTATAAGGCACGATAACAATGGGATTAAGAGTAGAACCCAGGCTGGAGAGATGGCTCAATGGTTAGGAGCACTGGCTGCTCTTATAGAGGACATGGGTTGGTATCCCAGCACCCACATGGCAGCAAACAACCGTCCCTAACTCCATTCCCAGGGTTTCTGACTCCCTCCTCCGACCTCCTCCAGCACTGCACGACTCTGGTGCACTTACACACATGCAGGCAATACACTCATACATATAAAATAAAAATAACAAATAAAATATTAAAAAAGAGTAAAATGCATACTTTGGAGACTTCTTGTCCATTGTGGTAACTTGAATCAATAAGAAGACACATACAATAAAATGTGACCCTATGTCTATTTTTCTCCAGTCATTTGCAGTCCACCTGAAAGGACAGGCTTGAAGCATATAAATGTTTTACATGCATACACAAGTTCCTATGTGCTTGGTACAGGAGCTGATGTAAATACTTAAAATCCTGTTATTCACAAAGGAGAATGCTCAAGAATGAGTCTACTGTATTTACTGAGGGACTCCCCGCCCCCTTACTTTTCCTTGGATCTTACAATATAGGAGACTTCTGGGTCAGGAATTATTTAAATACTGACCTGCAGGAAATAACAGGCTGAACCCTCAAGACCTCTGAAATACACTCGCAACCCCATGGACCTGCAGTATTTTACCCAGAGGACAAATAGCAAATAAAAACGACACAGAGATAAAATTTCTTGGGTAGACAGATAGCGCAATTGCAAGGGAATTTAATTTCCCCCTGAACCGAAAATGAAACCCAAGACAATAAGTGACTGTATAAAGAGAGCATTCGCTTCTGAGCATTGACACTGGGAAGCTCTTTCCAATCCACGTTTGGATTTTCACAGAAAAATGAAAAAGTTTTCCAAACAGCTTCACTCCTTCAGCTCATGTTGCCAGTTGGGTAAATGCATGGAGAGATTCAGACTAGTGCTGTCAAATAGAAATCCACAAACTATTGTGGTTGGGCCTTATTTGTTTTTTATTTCTTTTTATTGCTTTTGGAAAAGTTAATTATTTTTTGTAAAGAGATAAAATGTTCCACATGTCACCACTCCTGCCTCACATTCTTAGATTCCAAATAAAGCCTGCTCTTCAGGGGAAATGATTCTAAGTCTTAGGAAAGTCAGTGAAAATTTTATAATGACGGGGGAGCATCTTCCCTAAACCACACACACAAACACCCCACAAACACGAAGCAAGCACGACAAAGAACTAGAAATCAGCAATACAGTGTATTGATTACGGAAAGAATAGGAGTAAAAGATCCTTCTAGAATTAGTATTTTTATCAATTTTTTTATTTATTTCTGTATGTGTATGAATGTACTGTCTGAATGCAAGTTTGTGCACCCCTGTCGTGCAATGCCGCGGAGGTCAGAAGAAGGTGTCGGATTCCCCTGGAACTGGAGTTCTCCTGGAATTGGAGTTTCAGACGGTTCTCAGCCGCCATGTGGGTGCTGGGGATCAAACCCAGGTCCTCTGTAAGAGCGGTCAGCGCTCTTAACCGCTAGGCTATCTCTCCAGCCCCATAGAATTAGTTTTAATAACTTTGTGTGGAAGCAGATCTGTGGTGATTTTACAGAACTCCAAGCAAAGAAATGTGAATGCATGTGTGTGTCTGTGTGTGGAGATAAGAATATGTATACCATTGAATACCCAGACTTAATAATAGCTCAGTGTCTGTGTGTGTGTGTGTGTGTGTTTGTGTACACATGCACGTGCTTCTGTGTATGTGTGAAAATATGCAAATACATATCATCAAATACCCAGGACTAATAAAGAGTTTCAGGGATTCAAAAAGCCAGAAGGTTGGGGATGGAGAGATGGCTCAGCGGTTAAGAGCACCTACTGCTGTTGCAGAGGACCCGGGTTCAATTCCCAGCACCTACATGGCAGCTAAGAACCATCTTTAACTCCAGTTCCAGGGGAATCTGACACCCTCTTCTGACCTCCACGGCATTGCATGACACGGGTGCACCAACCTACATGCATAGAGTACACTCATATACATAAAAAAATAAAAAAGAAATGTTACTATGTCAAAAAACTTAAAAAAAGCCAGAGGCATTATGCAGTTTAAGAAAGGATCATCATTTTCCATAAAGGTTTGTCAGACACCTCTGCGTCTATTCTGCTTCACACAATAACCACCACTCTGTAAGGCTATACTGAGCTGTCAGCCTCCCATGATAATTTAAGCAGAACCATTTCATTTTCATTCTTAGTGTCCCTTTCACAGTACCAGTCACTTAGAAACTTCTTTAGTGACAACATAAATCTCTTAAAATATTTATATTGTGTTTCTGTGCATTTCATATAATATATTAATCAAATTTAGATCCCCCCCCAGACTTCATGCATTCTCTCATGCATGCCAAGTCTTCTCCAATCAAGCATTTGTACACACACGTCCCTCAGTACAACTTCATCAGCTGGAGTCTCGTCAACCCATCAAGAGTCTTTCCCCTTTAAACATCCAAAGGGAAAGTATAACCAGAAATAAATAGTAAGGCATGAGAAATTGTACTTCAGGTATAAAACTTGAGATCTTAGTAAAAAGACAAAAAGTAAAAAAAAAAAAATTTTAAAGTGCACAGTTGTTTTGCCTGTCTTCAACTCTGACTGGCAAGTGCAGCTACCCTGTGGCTGCCACTGCTTTTGCCATCCTTCAAAGACATGAGACACAGCTTTTCAACCTTCCATTATGGATTGAAGACTCATGTCTCTCCAAGAATCTTCCAAACCTTCAGTGCCAGATGGGGACTGCTGAGACATCCAACTTGTGGACTGAGCTACTACTGGGGTTTCAGCCTCTTCAGAGTATAGACTGCCATTGTTGGACTACCCAGGCTGTATCATGGAGACCAGTACAGGAGGATCAAGACAGGACGCAGTGCTTACTGGACCTCATTTGGTGACCATGGAAGGGAAGACCCCAGTGTGGAGCACAAGGGCAGAATTGATGGTGGTTTCGGCTTGCCAAGGAGGAGACTTCAAACATGATATCTTTCAGCCTAATAAAGAAAAAAAATCCTAAGCTGAAGATGCTAAAACCTATGATACATGTGGTATGCATATGTGCATATTTTGGAGTGATGCATATTAGAAGGAATAACAATAACAACAACAACAACAACAACAACAAGACTGGGTCAAAGAACTGACTGAAACAGTGAACTTCTGCTCGAAACAGTAAACTTCTGCATTGAGAATTTTGAGAGAGACTGAGAAAAAGATGAAAAACATGTTTGGCAGAATGCATGAGCTCTGGTGGGATGGGGGCAGGGAGGGGGCGCAGGTCTAGATTTGATTTGTAATTTTGTATAAAATGCACAGAGTTTCAATAAAACATTGTCTTTGAAAAAAAAAGTCTTTCCCCTAAAGAAGATTGTCCTCTCTTACCCAGCAGCAATCAGTTGCCAATTGTTCCTAGGTTAGGGTTCGGGCCTGCTGCCCATTTCCCTCAGTCCATGCTAGGTTTCTGTCTAATTGAGTTGGCCCCTGTCTTGTGCATGCTGTCACCATTGTTGCAAGGTTATATGAGCAACTTCCTAGTGGCCTGAAAGCCTCTGTTTCCTGTGTTCATATACCAACCCCTGATATTACAATCTTTCCTGCTTCTTCTTATGCAATGGTCTCTAAGATGTGGGTGGTGAGGTTTAATATAAGGGTCCTACACAGGGATACACAATCTTCAGTCTCGTGTCCTCTAAACTTAGCTAGCTGTGGCCTACTGTGCACACTGCATTCTGTGGTATGAGGCAGCTTTGCCGGTGAGAGCTGAGGGATGCATTAGTGTTCTCTCTACCCTCTGTCCTGATATGTTCCATGAGCCTTTAGTTGTAGAGGTTCCACTGTAGATGAGTTACCTAGGGCTGTGCCTCTCTCCGACATATATTCTGCATGTGACCAGCTGTGGAACTCTGTAATAGCCTCTGTAAACCACTCTGAATGGTTCATAGTATACTTCTCTGTAAATATAAGGATTTCTCTCTCTCTCTCTCTCTCTCTCTCTCTCTCTCTATATATATATATATATATATATTTAGCATACAATAAAAAATTTCATTTCTCTAGAGATATGCCAAAGATAGGGTTTTCTCTAGCATCTATGACCTTTCCAGCTACATAATTTGGCTATATTTACAATGCCACTCAAGTTCTCTCCCACTGAGAGGGCTTTAAGTCCCATCAGACTTTCTATGGTGACTGCTCAAAAGATGGTACTGGAAAGAGAGGAGGAAGAGGATGGTCAACAACGTACTAACCACAAGAATGCGAACAGTAAAGTCAATAGAGAGATAAAGAAATTCAGGCTGGTGAGATAGCTCAGTTGGTAAAGTACCTGCCTTACGTGCATGAGGGCCCACGTTTCATTTCCAGAACCCATATAAATAGCTGGAATTGGGGGTGTGTTTATAATCCCAGTCCTGAGGAGACTGAGAAGAGGCTTCCCAGGGCATGCTGGCAATGCAGGCTAGCTCTAGGTCAGTGAGGCATTCTCCCTCAATAAAACCGTAGTGTATAGAGCCTGAGAAACAGCACCCACTATTGACCCCTGGCCTTTATATGTACATTCACAGTCATGCATACCTCTACATATGTGTGCCTGCACAACCATCAATATGCAGACCACCAACATGAGTTTGCTGTGGAACACGATAGCAAAATGCAGGAAATCCAGTTTAGGGACTAGACCAAAGGATGCAAGCCATGTAACCATCATGAAGGTGTTGGAAATGAATGCAACAAGACGTTCTATTCTGTCATAAAGTAATAATCAGTGAACAGTGCTGCTTCCATGGACATCTGACCACACTAGTTAATGGACATGAAGAAAAAGAATTTCCAAAGCCCCTCTTTTTCATGTGTTTTAAGCCATGCACATTTTCCAAAGGTGAATATCTTGGAAGTTAGGATTATTTTAAATGTAATAGCGAAGTATAATTTAACTCTTTTTTCTTCTCAGGTGTAATCCATATTGGCACTCTCTCATCCATGCTCAGACTCACTAATACCATCCTTGTTCTGCAACGTCTAGTTGCACTTTTCTAACATAGCTGCAGTTTATAATTTTGTATGTATCTTTGTGCGATGCATATGAGTGCATAAGTGCTCACAGGTGTGGGTGCATATGTACTTGCATGTGCTTGTGTGTATGTGCATGTATGTGGAAGACCTAGAGTCTTTTTAGATCTCTTTCTGCCTTATTAACTGAGACAGTCTCTCAATCAAACCCAGAGCTCGCATATTCAGGTGTGGAGCCAGGCGGCTTGCTCTGAGGGTCCCTCGTCTCCACTAGGCAGTGGGAGGAAAGGCGTGTTCTCCTGCTCGCCCAGCTTTACAGCCCATGCAAATGCTTTATTCACTGAGCCTTTTGGACAGCTCCCCATGCTTTGTAATGCTTAACTACAAGTGGATGAAGCTAAATTAGTTTTTTAATTATTGGATTAAAAATATCAGGACTTTCCCTTCCACATTGCCTGGAGTCCCTGGTACCCACTGTTTGGATTTCTTAAAAATAAGACCTGCATGACCAGACCCTGTGTCCCATTCTAGATGATGCTGTGACAGCCTGGGCGCACAATGAGAGTCTTATGTAACAACAACATCAACAACAACAACAACAACAACAACAACAACAAAAGATGGATCCAAGCTGACAACAGGCTCTATTTAGGATATTACTTTTTCTTACTTTTGACTCCAGCCTCTCACAGAGGGCAGATGAAGGTATGTCCTCTTGGGCATATAGTTCTGGATTTGCTGATTGAGTTAGCCTGGATAGCATGCATTTAACACATCTCGGATGAGGTGGATGTTGCTGAGCATGGAGCATCACGGGACATTGGGGCTTCAGTTTCCCTGGACAATAGCTTTGAGGCCACTTGAACACTTAGAAAGGCAAGACTGGTAAATCTGGATGCTGCAATGTTCTCTTCTTTCCATCAGAGTAGTTCTTGAACTGCTCATCTATCAAGATCTTGCATCAAATCACATATTGAACAAAAGTTTCTTTTGCTGTGAATTTTAAAATGAAAATTTTTATTGGAATTGAAAGAGCAGAAGCTTTGGGATAATCAGGCCTTGGTTGTAATCCAACTTTTAACTTTCATTACTTTAAATTTCTGCACCTCGATTTTTTTCAATTTCCCAAAAATGCAAGTTGTGAAAGGCAGGTGAGGACTGAGATAATGTGGCCACAACACTGAACAGACAGATCACCTTGCACAATGTGGGCATTTAATAACCATATCCACCAAGAGTGGTCAGCAAAAGGAATTGGAAATAGCCCAGCAGTTAAGAGAGCATATTGCTCTTCCAGAGGACTTGAGCTTAGTTCCCAGCATCTACGCCAGGCAGTTTACAACCATCTGCAATTCCAGCTCCAGGCAATCTTTTGCCCTATTCTGGCCTCCATGTACACCCACATCTATTCATGCACAGATGCATGTGCTCATACTAATAGATACATGTATAACCATAACTAAAAAAATATGTCTTAAAAATAATAATGAACAGCATACAGTCCCTAGGCTTGGAGGCTGGAGCTTTTGTCTTCTCCCTTATCGGACATGTTGGTCTCTTGCAGTGGCTGAGCACCGAGCAACTGCTGTCAGCTGAAACAAGAAGAGATTGCTGTGTCCCTGGACCTAGACAGTTAAGACTCAGACTTGTGACTGATTCACAGTACCCACGGTTTGGGAAGCTGGCAGCCACTGTGTAGATGCCTCCAGGCCCTTGGCATCTGGTACTGGGTGGATGGAAAGCTAGCCAACAAGGCTGCTCTGTGGGCACAGGGGGTCAGAGGCCCAGTTTCCTTCTGCAATGTTCTGTGAGCCTCCGAGTGGCCAGCCCTGTCCTTCGCAAGTTGCTGCAGGTGCTTGCATAACACAGCTGCCAGCAGTCTGTGGTATAAACTGAAGAGAATCTGTTTGTTACTGACATAAAAAAACACTCCCTCCCTGTGTGTGACTCCCCAGTTTTTACCATTTCCCCATCTGCTTGGTGCTTTAAACTCAGCAAGTGGCAATATCATTTGTACCTAGGGTAAAGATGTTCCCCTGTAACTTAAGTCTAAGCTTTTATTAAAAACATTTAACATGTGGGCTACTACAAAAAGCAACATTTATTCCTAGGAGAAAAGAAAGCAAGAAGAAAAAGAAAAAAAAATAGACCTTTCATTGGATTCATTGAAATGCATGTTAAACTCCTAACATTTATACAGAACTATAGAACACTTTTGGATTCTGTCATGTTAAGAAACCATTTTCTGCCATGTTTGAACAGCCTGGATGTGGGAGGCAAGGTTTCAATACATACAGCAAAGATAGAAACCTAGCTCTAAGTGCCGAACACAGAGCGGAACGGCTTGAGAGTGTTACTTCAATATTTTCCCTTCAAGGTAAGCTGCTCAGTTGCACATGGCATCTGCCTCAGGAAGGTCCCGCTTGCAAAACAAATTAGAACGAATTATCCTTGCAGATAAGCGTCTAGGGGAGAGAAAGATGGGAGGGGGAGGGGAGAGAGGGAGAGCACAATGAACTCTAATCAACTTTCCCAATACCTATGAACACAGTCATTGAATTAGTTGGTTTTTCACAGGCTGTGATTTATTTGATTTTATAAGTCTACAAAATATATACCTTGCGGGATGGGGAGATGAGTCAATCAGTAAAGTGCTTGCGGCATAAGTAGGAAGACTTGAATTCAGATCACCAGCTCCAATGGAAAATATGCTGCTGAGAATGTGAAGATGGAAATATCCCTGGGGCTTCCTAGCCAACCAGTTTATCCACTTAGAGAGTTATAGATTCTGAGAGATATAATATCTCTAAATATAAGATGGAGAGCAATTGAGAAAGACACCTGACATTGATCTCTTGCTTGACACAAGTGCACCCACACATTCATAAAACTGAATACAAGAGCCATGTGGTTGTAGAGTGAGATTTCTAAGTATTTCCTATTGCTTGGGTGCAGACCATAACATGCATCTTTAATATAAATGGCTGTATCCCCTCCTCAGCCTTAATAGCCTGCTTGATGTATACGGTAGCCTTTCATATTAATTACATCATTAATAATGGTTCTTTGAGAAGTCATCTATGAATGCAGAAATGTTGAGAGACATATGGGTCGCCTAGGATATCTGAAGATTGGTCTTCAGGAACCAGAATCTCATTTTAAGAAATGACCATTTATTGATTGCTGAGAGAAGAGAAGTTGCTTATAGCTTCGTGATCTGATTCACTGCCCCTGATAGGGTACAGCAGAGGGTAGGAGGGCAGAAGAGAGTGCTTGGTCAAACCTGGCTGGGCATGACATCTGAAAAGGGAAGGAGAATGGAGACGTGTAATCCTGGAGATGACCAGTTGTACCTTGGCTGTGACTTTCTAGCTTTTGGAGGGACTTCTCTACTGGCCTGCTTTTACTACTTTAGGCTCTGACTATATAAAATATTACCATGTAGACAGGCAAAGTACCAGGTACTCGTTTCCTTTCCGCACTCTAGTAATTATCCCATGATGCACTCTTCATTCCCCTCCTCCTCCACACAGGGAAATGCACTATCAGTACTTGGCCCTGCCGGCCGTGAAGGTAGAAAAAAAAAATCAGAGAGGCTAAATAGCAGAGCTTCTGTCACACAGCTCATGAGCCAGGGTACCAGGGACCAGATATGCACCACTGGGTAAGGCAGATCCCTGTCCGTCCATCCTCTCCACCTTCCCTGCTCTGTCCTGCCCACCACCCACATCTCCCTTGGGGTGGAGACTGCTGAGTGCCGAGTGTGGTTGGACGATAGAGGCCAGGAAGTGGGGAGCTAGAGACAGACAGAATGAAGCAGCTAGGCTCATAAGCAGCTCTCATTTTCCTGCTGAATAATTTAGGTTTTAACCTGCAGGGACCAGGGAGCCACTGAAATATTAAGGAAGAATGACATCACCATTTATCCAGAAACTAAATCCACAGAGTATTTTTTTTTATTCTGGACTTTTTTTAAGTTTTAGTTTTCTCCTTTATGTCTAATGCGTAACAATCCCTCTTTCTCTGGTGCTGCAGTAAGAAGCCAGTCAGAGGCCCGTTTTCAAACACCTTCCTGAATAGCAGTTCTAGCTATGTGAATCTTCATAGAGTTCTTAAGGGTTTTTGAAACTCTCACTTCTTTGCTGTAAAATGGGCTGCCAGAACCACCCATAGGTAGTGTGCTAAACCTCTTTAAGGACTAATTAAATGTTATGTGTAGAAGGGAATCCCATGAAATCTAAATGGTGGCATTTGGACTACTTGATATCTCACATTGTGACTTATTTTGTTTTGTCTGGACACCGGATCTTTACTGAGGTCAATAAGTTAAAATTAAGTCCTCCAAGTTCACTCTACTCCATTCTTAGTATAACATACACAGAAGAATGAGAACAGAAGGAAGAACTAATGTCTGCAAGTCAAGGGTAGAAGCTAAGAAATGACCCTCGTCTGTCACAGGAAAGAAAAAGAACAGGAAGTTAACATCTTCATTTGGACTTTTGACTTCCAGACCCCTGAGAGCATCTTTTTCCCTTTTGTTGTTGAAGCTACCCAGAATGAAGCACTTTGTTAAAAGAGTAATAGCAGATAAATGTGGTCAGTATTTAGATGTGCCTTCCCTTGGTGGGACCTATCTTCAGAGCCTTAGGTCTGGTCACTGCTGTCCTTGCCCAAGCTCTAGAGAACAGATGAGTTTCATTGAACGAACCAACTCTGGGCACCCACAGATACTGCCTGGAGCATCTATTGGCAAAGGAGCATCTGAGAGTCTAACCCAGATATAGGAAATACAAACATCATGATTGATTAGTAATGTCTGTCACAGATATAGAAAGAGAAGCTTACAAATACTTAGTATAGTTCTCTCAGCTCTGCTTGGGTTTTCTCTGGTATACCCATCTAGAAAATCTGCTTGATCCTTTTGGTGGAGGGATGAGTAGGCAGCCCGAACCTAATCTAAACCTCCTAAATTCTGGGATCACAGATGCCTGCCACCTGTTTCCAGACTGAGCCTCTTCTTTTAAATTTATTATTTTTATTTTATGTGTATGAGTGTACTGCCCACATGTGACTGAGTCCACTAAGGACATGCAATACCCACAGAGGTCAAAGAAGGCATCTCATCCCCTGGGACTATACATATAGACAATTGTTAGCCACAATATGAGTTCTGGGAATCAAACCCAGGTTTTCTGCAAGAGTAGTCAGTGCATTTAACTGCTGACCCATCTCTCTAGCCCCAGACAGCCTCTTAATATCCCATTCTACCTCTGCTGAAGAGCATCAAGCAACCTCTTACTGTTGACTACATAAAGCATAGGTATTTGACCTCTGGGAACTCCAAAACTATGTAGGCATTGACCCATGGATTCAAGAATATAATATAATCAATAACAGTATAAGATCATATCAGAAATACAATAATCATAACCACAATACGATAATTTCTGATTTGATAAGAGTACAACTATCATTCACAACACAATACACACTGCCCTGAGGCACCCAGTAACCCAGCACCTTACTTTATTTCCAACTTTGAGCACTGCTAGCTATCTTTGAATCCCTTCTTGTCTACCCTGCACACTCCAGCTCAAATGTTAGACATTATAGAAAGAAAAGCAACTTTTGTTTCTTCTGAGGTCACATGCTTGAAGCTGTCCAGACTTAACTAGTACGTTCCCTCTTTCTTTATGAAAACCTCCATAAACACTTCTATCTAGCTCGAATGAGCTAAGATGTCTGTCTTGCACCAACCAATCAAGCACATGGTGTCCGTGAGGGAGGACTAATACTGACTGGCTGGACTCCAGTCACCTATTCATCTCTGTAGCTGCAGCTGCAGCCACAGAAACATTTCTGTAAATCAAAGCAGAGGTCAAAAGCAGCAGGGCTTCTCTCTGCCTGCCTAGGTGGCCAGGCTAGCCTTAACTCTGTGATCTTTAGCAAGGATGTTTCCTTCCGTCACATTCCTGACGCACAGCTGTCTCAGATGCAAGACCTCTTTCTCTCTCTTTAGCTCTTCCCCTCTCTTGGCCAGAGGCTGACATTGGATTTCTTCCTTGCTCGCTCTAGACTTATTCACTGAAGCAGAGTCTCTCCCTGAAATGAGAGCTCAATGAATCCAGTAGTCCAGCTAGCTGAGCACTTTGCTCCAGAGATTTCTTGTCTTCAGCTTCCTAATACTTGGTTTATGGGTAGGCTGCTATGCTCACTTTGCATTTTCTGGATGCTGGGCATCCAAACACTGGGCCTAATGCCCATGTGAACATAGAACCAAGTCTCCAACTCCCTGTGGGTCACTGAGAGAAGGGGAACTATTCTACAACTAGATACTGTGAATCTGGAGCTGACAGGAAATGACCTGGGAAGTGTGGATCTCACGCGCATACCCTCCTGCAGAAAGGGCTTGAATCATGAAGAAAATTTAGTACTATGGATGGAGGAAAAATATAAGAAAGACATAGCATTTCACCAGAGGAGGAGGCAGAGAGAGCAACAGATAGGACTGATGATGTGACAGGACCGACTCAGGGACATTCTAATAATTTTTAGTGCTATCAAATATAATTATGAGGCAAGAATAGATATTTATATGATTTGAAAGGTTTCGAATCCATTTGTAAATTTAACACTGAGTAGAACAGGGGCAGCAAACACATTTCTACCCCAAACCTAAATTAGAGTTATTGATTGTGATGGTCAATGTTAATAGTCAATGTGACAGAATCTCGGCTCGGCTCGTAGAGGAGAAAGGCATCTGGGGAATGTCTCTGTAGGATTGCCTTGATTTTGTGAATTAAGTTGTGAAGACCCATGCACTGTGGGTGGTGCCGTTCCCAGGGTATGCAGTCCTGAACTGTATAAAATAGAGAAAGAGAGATGACACATGCACTCCTTCCTTACCCTGCTTCTTAACTGTGAATACAATGTGATCAGCTGCTTTGAGCTCCTGCCTTCCTGACTTGATGCTGGACAACAACCTGGAACTCTGAGATAAAATAAACCTTTCCCCCCATTAAGTTGATTTGGTTAGAGGATTTTGTCACAGTCATAGGAAAGAAACTAAGAACCTGGACTACTATAGTAAGGATTTGGAGGCTGTGTCAACCTGTGTAGAAAAGAAGGTTCCGATTGGAGAGCTATGAAATGGCCATGACAAGTAATATTACTGACCCTTCCTCTGTTCCTACAGCTATTGACAAATTTGTTTCCTAGACAATACCTGATCAAAACTGATGATGGAATCTTATCATAAATCTACCGACAAAGTCAGTAATTGTCCATTCATTCCAGGAGCATACACACTGCACTTGAACTTGTGATGCACCTAACCTAGTAAAGTTATGAGTAAAATAGGAAAACTGTTTAAAAAGTAAGAAGACAATACTAATGATTAAGTGCCAAATCACCCAGTAAATACCAACACACAGAGAACAGATGAGACTGGACAACAGAAAAGATGGAGTGTTTGCTGCAAATGACAATAGCCAAGATTTAGGCTATAGAGGGTTGGGTTGCCCTTTAGGACACAGGAATAGAAGCTAATAAATAAATGGGCTAATGCAGCGAAGTCAAACCATTAAAGATAATAAAAAAAATCACATTACTGGGAAAGTTACTAAGAATTAGTGTTCTTGCAAATATTTTGACAGTGATTTGTCTGTTCCAAGAGGATAGAAAGATCGCAATACATTCATGTCTGGGGCACTAAACACTGCAGTAGTTTAAGTGATTTATATGTAGAATTAAGGAGAAGGGAGAGATGAACAGGAGGAAGGAAGAGAGGGAAGAAGAGAGGTAGGCAGGAACAGAGGGAGGAAGAGAGGTAGGCAGGAAGAGAGGGAGGAAGAGAAAGAAGGAAGAAGTTGAGGAAGAACAAGAGGAAGAAAAGGAAGAGAAGGAAGAGGAGATGGGAAGAAGGCAGTGTCCAGCTCTCTGGCTTTTGCAATACTCCCGACCACTGAGCTGGTGACAAAAGAATTCAGTAATCTTGGCTCTGCTTATTAGTAATTGTATAACTTTACTTGAGTCATTTTATCTGAATTTGGATCATCTCATCTGTAAAATGGTAACCTGATTACTGCATTGGGAAAACCGTCAGAGTGCTGCTGAGATCTCTCTGTTCCTTAAAACTTAAAATGGATGTTGTCAGATAGCCAGTAATCAGGAAAATTCCAAAGCTTTTCTTATGACTTCTGCAGATGGCCGCTGGGCTGGCACCTCTGAAACTACCCAGTTTCTAGATTTTTGCCCTACACATGTTTTGTACTTCCCTTGACCTCTTGCTACTGTTGAAGTACCTCTAAATAAAACTGACCCTTACATGAGTCACAGTGACATTCCTTCGCCGCAAATTGCAGAATATATATTGCTTATACACATATACTACATGCACAGTAGACTATCAGGACGTTCCAGGAGATGGTACAATAATAACCAAGAACCCAAAGTCATAAAATCCTGGAAGTCAAAGGACCTTATATATTATGTATACCATGTGATGACTGGAAGGTCAGGGATGGGCTGTGGTGGTCCAGAAAAAGACTTACAGCCACACAAAGCTCAAGACATCCAGGAAGGACTATTGTGGGGAAGAGGCAGAACATTTGTCTGTGAATTCAAATGACAGTTATATGGAATTATCGTATAGGGATGGTGGAGGACTTAGATTGTATAGGCACAAACAGTAGTTAGGGATGGTGGAGGACTTAGATTGTATAGGCACAAACAGTAGTTGTGACTACTCTTTTTTTTTAATTTATTTTTATTGATGCTTTGTGTATTTCATACATCATTTTCCAATTCAGTTCAGGCATATATCCCCTTCCCTTCCCCCCCACCCCATCCCTACCAATCGCAGATCGTGCATTCTGCCGTAAGTTTTCTGCATCTTTCTCTGCTTTTTTGTTTTGTTTTGTTTTCATTTTTTTAACAATAGGTGATAATTTGTGAGTACAAGCATCCTTCATGTAAAACCAATTTGCAAGCAGTTGTGCCCAAACCCACACAGCTCATGGGTCCCACCATCCTGAAAGGGGGGGCTTGTATGTTCAATCAAGTTGATCAAATGAGTGTCCAGTCTATATTGTTGTAGTTTCACCATTAACCCCAATCGAAGCCCTTACATTCTACCACGCCCCCTCTTCCGCAGATTGTTCCCTAGGCTTAGAAAAGGGGCACAGGTGGATGAGAAGCAAAACACTCTTACAAATGCTCTACTCCATCAAGTCCAGCAATTCGCTCTTACCTATTCCTTCTATTTGACTGTCTTCTTGCTTAATCCCTCTTTGAAACAGCAGTCTTCAAATTTCTCTTCCAATCACATGAATGATTCAGCTCTTTGTAACCCTTATCCCTAATCCAGCAGGACTCTACATCTTGCTGAGCCAAGATTCCATACACCTTTAGTACTATGATTTGCACAAATGTGTTTTAAGTTCTTAGACTGCAACTAACGCCCTCCATGATTCTTTCCAAGTAAGTATTTTAGGAACTGGAAGTAGAATATTTGAAGAATTGTGCTCCCAGTTACACAACCAGAGTGTGATTTTTATGCAATTTATATACTTAAAATCCTATGGAGAGAATGCTCCCCTATCCAACGAACATCTCTCGGCTTAAGAGGAGTGCTTAACTGAGGATGGAGAAGGAGTCATATAGTGGAATGAGAGGAGAGATAAATAGTGCTTAGATGATTTGAAAAATCAGAGGGAACTGTATTAGTCCAAAGTCCTATTGAAAAATAGACATACAATAAATACATGAGTGCATGTGTATAGCTGAAGGCTATATAATAAGAAAACAGTGTCAGGCAGGAGAAACATCCATTCTGGTTGTTAATAATGGTAGTCCAGGAGACTTCAAAATAACATGAGCTATTGCCACAGCCCTCGATGTACTCCCAGAAGTTGAAGGTAAGAACCTATTGTTGAAGACAGGACATCTTGAGACCCAGGACTCGGAGCAAACAAGCTGGAACTGACCTGCAAGCTTCCTTTAAGGAGACCAGCAAGCCTCCTTTAAGGAGACCAGCTCTTGTGGTATCAGGGGATACTATACAAGCTGCAAAGGGAGAAAGCCAATTAGTGGTTCTACCTAGCTGTAAAGCCTAAGAAAGGACAATGACTGGCCCGGCAAACTATCACTACTGGTGCAGTAGGGGCACTTTTATCTTGGGAATAATCAACATCTATCTAAGTGGAATTAAGGCTCACTCAATGAGAAGAAACTGATGTGTGGTATTGTAAACATAGAGAGGTCATAGATCTTAGAGAAAAACCTACTTTTGCTACATAGTTAGACCAATTTAATTTCTTACTATATTCTAAATAGGCATTCTCATATTTACAGACAACTGTACTGTGCTGGATAGATTTAATGTCAACCTGACACTCCCTCAATTGGGAAATTGCCTCCACTGGACTGGCCTGTGGCCATGTCTGTGCAGTATTTTCTTGATTGTTGAGTGATGTGGTAGGGCCCAGCCCACTATGGGCAGTGCCATGCCTGGGCAGGTTGTTGTGTATTATATAAGAAAGCATTGGGGGGGGGGCTGGAGAGATGGCCTAGCAGTTAAGAGCACCGACCGCTCTTACAGAGGACCCAGGTTTGATCCCCAGCACCCACATGGCGGCTGAGAGCCATCTGAAACTCCAATTCCAGGAGAACTCCAGCTCTAGGGGAATCCGAGACCCTCTTCTGACCTCCGCGGCATTGCACGACACAGGTGCACAGACCTGCATGCAGACAGTACATTGATACACATACAGAAATAAATAAAAAATTAAAAAAAAAGAAAGCATTGGGGCTGAAGAAATGGCCTAGTTGTTAAGAGCACCGACTGCTCTTGCAGAGGACCCAGGTTCGATTCCCAGCACCCACATGGCGGCTGAGAACCGTCTTTAACTCCAGTTCCAGGGGAATCCAACACCCTCTTCTGACCTCTGTGGCATTGCACAACACAGGTGCACAGACGGGCATGCAGATAGTACATTCATATACATAAAAAATAAATAAAATTAAAAAAAAAAGAAAGCAGGCTGAACACAGGTCAGGGTAGCAAGCCAGTAAGCAGCATTCCTCCAAGGTCTGTGCTCCAGTTCCTGCCTCCAGGTTCCTGCTCTGAGTTCCAATGTTGGGCTCCCCCAGTGATGTACTGTGACCTGGGAGATGTAAGACAAATAAACTCTTTCCTCCCCAGGTTGATACTGGCCAGAGTGTTATGTCATAGCAATAAAGACGCAGACTAGATCATATACCTTTTGCCTCTTAACAAGGAAGCTTCTTTTTACAACAATAGAGACTATTACAAAGTTCCAGAACTGGTCAAGTGCAGAAAATAATTGTCTATGAGACCCTTAATCCTAGCTGACACAGCTTTGATGCAACCTCTAAACATAGAATGAATGCATCTCTCAACTCTCACCAGAGACAGTTCCTTACGCTGTAGATGGCGATCAATACGGAAGACCACAATTGGCCAATGCGTAGAGAGCAAGAGGCCACAAAGTGCTTATGACTGAATAGGACACCTATTTCAAACCTCTGCATTTGAAAGCTTGGGGATCATTGCAGAAGAGGAGGTAGAATAACTGTAAGAGCCAGACGGAGTAGATGACCACAAGGAAACAGAGTTTCCACAATAGCTAGCTGATCAGTAACTCCTATGAACTCATAGTAATGGAGATAGCATGCTCAAGTCCTAGGCAAGATCAAACCAGGCAAGATACCAACATAGACATGGGGAAGTGGATAAGAAATGTCAAACCATCCTAAGAAACTTTTGGCAATTGATGGCTGCTGGGAGGGGAACAGTGTCTTACAGATACTGGACTCCTGGTGGACCTAGGGGATGAACCCATACTGAAGGCCATTTGGGGACACAAATGCATAGGCCATCATATACATATTATACATACTATATATAAGATATAGTACATCAAATTAGGCAGGCACAGTGGGGGAAAGTGTGGCTAGTGGAGAAGATCTAAATATTATCAAACTATATTGTACAAAAATTCAAAAAATTATGTACAATTAAATAAATAAACATTTCTAGAAGAAAATATCCATGGTTTACAAATGATCATATTCCTTACGGAAAAGAAAATGGAAGCAAAAGAACAGCAGCTTTTAATTCTTCCTCTGTTACTGGTGGGTTTGCCCTGAAAAATCCTTTAGAAAACACCGTAGTTTACGTCTATGAAGTGGGTAGAATGACATACAACCAAAGCTCTCACATTCCAAGCGCTGAGAGTCGAAAGCTCTTTCTTCCAGTTACAGGAAGTAGACATTTATTTGCTGGTCTCATGTCAAGTGGGAGTCAAGCTACCTTGCTACTCTGCTTTCAACCGCCTCTGTGATTTAATAATGCAGTCTTGATTGGGAGAAGATGAACTTACGTCAGTTATTAGAGAATTGCATTTTGGGGTTCTGTTATAGGGAAGTAAAGATCGGCTCTGCCAGACAGAGGCAAACATCCAAGTCAAACCATCCATCTTTCTCTAGGACACGTCAACATGTGGAATTGATGAAATATGGATCATATTAAAAATGTTAACTGCACTTCTGAAATGGGAGCACTGCAGAAATAAGATCCTGCTCGCTCATTCATTTGGTTTGGCTTATTTCTGTTTGGTATTATTTTTCCCGCAACTGGACTGTCTGTGCTTGTTAAGCATTGGTAAATGGCCAGTGACGAAGCAAACACAAAACACACACATGAATATTTAATAAGAAACAATAGCAGAAACACAGTGTACATTTGTTGCTCCACTGGAAAGCTATAGTCATTATTCTACAGATTATTCTCCCATAAATATTTCAGAAACTTAAAAAAAAAAAGGTTAGAACATTGCCCAATACTTGGTGGCCTGAAAGCACTTTTTGCCATTGAACTACGATGAATCAAATTCCACTTTTACTGCTGAGGTCTGAAATCCATCTTCTGGGCAGTGTAAGCAGATGGAAATTTTGTCATGTTTTGTCATAATATACACAGAAATAAGGGGGGGAGTATCAATTAGCACACTGGGATATGGCTCTTTCTTGATCAGATGGCAGATAATCACTTTCTTATTATGAGCCCAAATCAAGGAAACAAAACTCTTTTTTATTTTTTCCAGGAAACACAGCCTGGGGAAGAAAAAAAAAATCATCACAAGACTTTTTAACCTAACATAATATACAAGTAAACTGGAGTCTCTTCAGTCAACTGATTTTGATAGAAATAATTTATTTTTTAGCCAAGAAATATTAATAAGAGACTCCCCTATGGTAGATTCAATATCAAAAATAAAATAGTAAGAAGAACGTGGTGTTTTGACACCACGACTGACAATGTCATTGGTTAACTTTGCATGGGATAGGGTCACTGAGGGAATTAAATGGTAGCTATATACATACATATTATTTGTTACTAGTAGGAAGCAATCTAAATCTCTCTCTCTCTCTCTTTCTCTTTCTTTCTCTCTTTCTCTCTTTCTCTCTTTTTCTCTTTCTCTTTCTTTTTCTTTTTCTCTTTCTCTTTCTCTTTCTTTCTCTCTCTCTCTCTCTTTCTTTCTTTCTTTCTTTCTTTCTTTCTTTCTTTCTTTCTTTCTTTCTTTCTTTCTTGTGCAGTGGGGTAGGTAGGTATGATTTTGCCACAACACACATGAAGAAATCAGAGGAAAACTTTCAGGGGCCATTTTTCTCCTTCTCCCTCAGGGGTTGAGGGGATTGAACTCAGGTCTTGAGGCTTGGGAACAAGTGTCTTTATCTGCTGAGCTATCTCACCAGTCCTCCTTGTCCATTTAAAATGATGACAAGGAAATGATGAACTGGTTCCTTGACAGTCGTCAAGTGTTGAAGCTTGGGCTTAAGGTCTTCCAAAAGCTCATCTACCTAAGTCTTGGTCTCCAACCTGCGGTACAGCAGGGGCTAGCAGGACCTTTAGGATATAAGGAGAAGTTCGTGGGGGAGGATACACTTTTGGTGAGGATAATTAGGACCCTGGATTGCTCTCCAGCCTGTTTTCTTCCTGAACCCCAACCAGGGATTCACACTCCCACCATAATGAATGTTGCTCAAATACCAGAGCTAAGTAACTATGCCCACAAAGCTCTTGTAAACCCATTATCTCAAGTATCTTTTTCACCTTGACGTGACACATCAGGAAGATTATTTGTGGAGAATCTGGGATAGGTTTTTGTCAGTGTCTCATCTTCAGTATTGGAAAAGGAGAGTTTATGGTTATCCAGGAACTATAAACTCTCTTATATTTACATTATTTTTTTTTTCTAAAAGTGGATGGATTGTGATCTTTGTGGAAAGCAGCAAAACCTTGGAGAGGCTGTGTACTCCTTAACCACAGCATTGCTCTTAACATGGATCTCCCTTACAGCCTTTGCTGGGGAACAGAATTGATGCATGCTGCAGTGAATGGCGATGTCCAGGGTTCAAACACTCTGTTCTTGGAGGTCACATGAGGGGTCTTGCCTATGCATGGCATTCCAAAGACCACTTACAAGCAGTGACAGTGGAGGTCAAAACTTGGGAGTGTGAAGGATAAAATGGAACAGGAACATTCCTGTAATGAGGCCCCTGCTCCTTTGTGAACTGTCCCTTTGGGACAACTGAAAAGTAGTGAGGAGCCAAGGCCACCGGATGATGATAGTGTCATTGTCACTATCCTCAGCAATGTTGCAAGGACCACAAACAAGCCTTCTCATCTCCTTTGTGCACAAGCACTACTGAAATATGTGTTTAAAGTGACTTTCTTAGGGCCATAGAGAACCAGATTAATGATGGCATTACAACAGTCCTTATATTCTTATGTATATGTGTGGGGTTTGTATATGCCTGCATGTTCACAATAACATATAATTGTATACATGTGGCGGGTAGAGTATATCTTTGGATGTTGTTCCTCAGATACTATCCACTAGTCACCTTGATTTTTAAAAAATTTTTAAATTTTATTTATTTATGTTGTATGAATGTACTGTCTGCATGTAGGTTTATGCACCCGTGTCATGCAATGCTGCGGAGGTCAGAAGAGGGTCTCAGATTCCCCTGGGACTGGAGTTCTCCTGGAATTGGAGTTACAGATGGTTCTCAGCTGCCAAGTGGGTGCTGGGGATCAAACCCAGGTCCTCTGCAAGAGCAGTCAGTGCTCTTAACTGCCAGGCCACCTCTCCAGCCCCTAGTTGCCTTGATTTTTGAGACAGTGCCTCTCACTGACCTGGAGCTCACTAGGTAGGATGTCCACCTGCTCTTCCTTCCTAGTACTAGTTTTATAAGTATGAGTACCATACCTGGATTTTTTTTCTCATGGGATTTGAGGATCCCATTGGGTCTTCTGTATACCTCATGAACACTTTACCAACTCAGTCATCTTGGCACTCACTTACATTCTTCAATATCCCTGACCACACCACATGTGCTTCCAGGAGTTAAGATTCATAACGTCCCATCTTAGACCCTCTTCTGTTCTTACTGGGTGACTTTATATAAGTTATACACAACATTCCAAAGGTTTGCTTATCTAAATAGAATAAAGTTCCCAGAATCTCAGTGATTAAACCAAACAATACACACATGATATTCAACTTGAGGTCGGCAGTGACAGACATGGTGGAAATCATCCTCATGATACATCAGTTTTCAAGATATTCCCACTTAAAGCAGGTGTCTAACCTCACAGAATTCAAATAAAGACTAGACGCTGAATGTGGTTTACTCAATAGTTTATACTGCAAAGTTTTCCTTTTACTTATTTAAACCAAAAACTATCACAAGAACATAGATATGATTCATTGTCACTGTCTTGAGAAGGTTGCCGGAGACTGAAGAAGACCTATATAAAACTGTGATAAACCGAAAGCCTGTCTGAAATATGCAGTCACAGTAAGCACTTCTTGCTCAATTTTATTCTGCTTACATAACTAAAAGGCCTAAATTAAAGCACAATCATGATTTTAATGATTCTTCTCTCCCTTTTCCCTCTCCAGCATCAGGTACCTTAAGGTGCTAAAAGAGCTGAGCTCTGGGGCTGAGATTACAAATGTATAAATTAAACAAACATTTGTTACATTTCAACACATATTCACTGAAATGAAAAAGGAGGCAGAAATCCCCCCCCCGCCACCCCACATAGTTTATTCCTTTTTTTATGCTACAGGAAGACTTGCTAGACATTTTTTCCCTCGATGTAGAGAAGATAAAAGTTTCTAGAAGAAGAAATGCCAAGTACATATTTCAAAAGTGTGAGTGGCTTTGCATAGCCCCTGAAATGCTGAGAGTATAGAGTACACTCCAGTATATCTAATTATCTTTATGAAATGTCTCAAAATCAATGGCATTATACTCCTAGCCAGCTGCAGCTGAGGAAGTCCAACAGAGCAGAGTGTCACAGAGGTTACCGGGAACTACGGCTTTCTTCTTAATAGCGCTATTTTTATGGAGCATGGAGTTTTTGAATCGTCATTTTTGGTTAACTCTTTTAAGGACCCAAATTGAACTCGACCAGATTGGCTGAAGAAATCAATTCAATTCTACCCCAATTTATTTCTTCTTTTTAAAACTCCTTTCAGACAAAGATCTCTGGTCTTGAGACATACCACAATTTGCTAGTTGCAGGAGTCTGTCATCAGTCAACTGAAACTCTTAGCTGATGTGAAGTATTCAAAGTAGCTGGTTACTAATTGTATGTACTGTTGGTCTTAGGTAGGGGCATTTTTAGGTCTTGAAGGATTATGTGAATACTGAAAGAAAGCACTGTCCAAACAAGAAAATGTGAGGAGCTAATAGGTAAAAGAGGTTATAGCCATAGGTAAAAGTATTTTCATGAAAGAGGATGGAGAGTGGGGAAGGAAGTCAGAGAGAAGCAAAATTATCCCAAGTGATTCATGGTATAGGAGTGGCTTATTTATCTACTCAATAAGTCATACATCTCTGTTCAGTGCTATCCACAATGATAGGTAAAGGCCACAAACAAACATGGCCCTGTTCTTAGAATTAGACATTTGGCTTGGGATTAGTGAATCACATTCACAAAGGGAACATCTCAAGGATACTGCAGAAGTCCAAAGATGGATACTTATCCAGAATGAAAACCTATTATCTTAAGAAGCCATGGGGTTAACTATGAAAAGTGGTTTTAGAAATGCCTAATCTATAGAAAGAACACACAAACCCATATACATATCATACACATATGCTCATACACACATGCACACACATACTCATAAACATACACACAAACACATAACCATATACATACATCCACCCATACCCATACATACACACAGATGCATACAAACACATATCCCCACACATAAACACTCATACACACATACATCCCACATAACCACATAGTCATATATCCTATATACCTCCCACACAAATAGATGTACATCTACACAAATACATATATTCCCCCATATACACATACATACACAAATCACACATATTTCCACACATATGTATATATACACATACAAGCTTGCTCAAGCAGCATAAACTGTAAAATAGTTCTGTTCCAGGGAATTTAGGAAAAGCAGGCACTGCTCCCTGAAACCTGCTGAGAGAATTTTTCACTCTTGATTCTAAAGCTAGAGGAGGCAAGGGTAGAGATTTTGGAGAAGAGTGACTGGGATCTAGTTCATGTTTCAGGAAAAATCATCCTGATTGACTTATGCAGGACAGTTGATGAGCATCAATATGAGGCCAAGAACTCACACAGAAACTGGTCTTTGGCCTCCAGGGAAAAAGGAAAGGGAGATCAAGCTGGAAAAATAGATCAATGGAGGAGATACCGAATGGAATGAATCACTGAGAGAGAGGAAGGAGAGGAAAAAAGTTCAGATGCATAGAATTAAACTTTTGGTTGGTTTATTCTAAATATATTATTTATTGTTTTTATTTTTTTTTATTTCCACTTTGGATGAGATTGAAGGCAGGGGAAACCATATTTAGTTTCCAAGAAAGATCAACCTGAGGTTCCTTTTTCATATTATTTATTAACTTATTTTTATTTATTTATCTTTTTAAGTTAATGTGTTGGTTAGTTATCTTCCTATTTATTTACTATTATTATTTGAGTATTTATTTATTTATTCTTTTACTTATTTACTGCTTAGGGACAGGGCTTCTGTCCTGACTTGCTACAGATGTTTTCTATGAGGTTAGTGTCGGTTAGTGCACATGTCCTGCCTTGCCGGGAATAATATGGAGGTGCCAAGAGTAACCTCTTCCTTGGGTAGGTTTTTCAAGACAGTGTTCTAAGGAGGTTCCAGTTAGAGGAATAGAGATGGTTGGCATGGAGGCCTCTTGGAAATCCCAGGGGAAATGGGTACCAAGAAACCCTGCCTTCCTTGACTCTGCCCTCTGACCCCTGACCTCTCTGTGAAATAGTCCTCAGGTTTGTGAGGCTGGGAATTTATTTATTTATTTATTTATTTACTTACTTACTTACTTACTTACTTACTTATGTCTTTTTGAGACAGGGTCTCCCTGTAGCTCTGGAACTCACTATGTAGACCAGATTGGTCTTGAACTCACAAAGATCCACCTGCCTCTCCCTCCCAAGTGCTAGGATTAGCATGTGCCACCACATCTGCCATTTTTAATTTTTTTGTTGTTGTTGTTCGAGGCTGGGAATTTAAAGACCTCACAATGTCTCCACCTAGCCTGGTGTAGATCTGCAGCTCAGAAGGTGTGGTGGTAGGGGCGGTGTTCAGGTGAGACCTTCCCTGAATCCAGACCAGATGCCAACCTCCAATTAGGATAGGGGTTTGGAAAAGCCTGCCTGCCTCATTCCTAGAGCATAGCCTGTGTCATTCCTTTGCCTGGAGCCCTGCTGATCCCTGGTAAGGACCCTAGTTTTTATTTTTATGTGTATGTCTGTATCGCCTGCATTTAGGTATGTGCACCTGTATCATCTAATGTATGTGGTAGTCAGAAGAGGGCATCTGATCCCCCTAGAACTTGTGGTTAGCTGCCATGTGGGTGCTGGGAATTGAATTCAGGTCCTCTGCAAGAGCAGCCAGTGCTCTTAACCACTGACCCATCTCTTCAGCCCTGGTTGGTTTATTTTTGTTTTTACAATACACTTCACCACAAGATCTGCATAAACTCAAGCCAGACAAAATCCTTACATAGAATTGGATCGTGGGTAAGACACCCAAACTCTAGCTGAGGAATTATTGCTAACTGATAGCTGCTTGGAGAAGAGTTGGTTTTCTTTTAAGAGTGTGACACAGGATAGGTTAACCAGGCTTCAGTGGATAGACCCAAGCAGAAAGGGACTTGGGAATACAAATTTGACTCTGTAGCCCTTAATATATAGGGGGGTACATGAAATCAGATATAAAGGCATTGCAGAGAAGTGCAGAGAGAGGAGGGATTCTAAATATGATAAAAATATTGTATGCTGTTTGCAAAAATTCAATAAAAATAGAAGGAAAGACTGCTAGGAGAAAAACAAATCCCTTGGTTTACTCCCAGGACTGCCTGCTTTAGATGCCTGAGCAAATTCATTCATTTTTCTAATTTTAATGAATCCTCGTAATTCAGGTTATATCCAGTTCACCCACTTCTATCCAATTCAACAAGAACATGGACTGGATAGAGGGAGAACTAGGGAAAGATCCTGGATTTCACTCTGTTTATAAATGAGTTTTAATTCATGCCTCTCAAAGTTAGGGCCTTTTATTAGTGACTGTAAATCTCAGAGAGACAAGAAGTCATAAGATTCCGAAATTGCCTTATAAATTAGTTGCTGGTAGTGAAACAGTTGTTTAGTTTGTTGAGGGGCCAGGATGCAGAGGGATTTTGGTGTTGAAATAATTATTGAACATTACTGAACCAAATAATTAAACTGTGCTGTAAAATTACGGTTATGATAATATTCCCATCATCATTTGTTTTGCTTTTTCTTAATCTAAATTATGATTTTTTTTGCTGTTGTTCTGCAAAGCGACAGTATAACACTCAACCTGAAATTAAAACCAGCCTGCAAAAGTTATACAAGGTGATCCAATATGCTCCGTAAGCAATTATTCATGGCAAATAATATCACGAAGCTCTTAAATCCTCATTGTAAAGCTGGCTTAGACGTGCATCAACTAAATTCTTAGATATTTATAGGTGTCTGAAGTGAGGTGCTGCTAGCTGAAACAATCAAAATGCAAAGGAGGTATCTCAAAGTCCAATAGGAAGATCTCAGAATATCAGATATCTGTTTCCTAGCAGTGCTAAATCTCACTCATGATGACAAGGGAGAAGACACTGATCTCAAGCAACCAGAGGGAAGGCTTCCTGTCTCCTCTGCCACCCAGCCCAAAGTTGCTAAACTCTCTTTGCTCTGCCTCTAAAATCTTGCACAGAATAATCTTTTCATTTGAAACACTAAACTCACTCTTTAGAGCTAAATGAGTATTAGGATGTCCAATGCTTTGTAGAAAAATGATAATCAGACAGAGATGTAGTTTGGTTGGTACTGGGCTAGTGCAGGATGCAGGAAATGAAGTAAATAAAACATGGCTTAGGGCTGGTTTTACAGGTTTGGGGAAGCATCCCCATTGTGAATGGATTTCCTTCCATATCTTCCAGTTCCTGTGGAGCAGTCATCTCATGACTTCTAAACCCTTCAGAATTAAGTAGCTGGAAATTGGACACAAAGCTTGAGCTATTTAGAATTTTATCCATTTCTAATCATCCAAACGTCCTATAAAAATTCATGTGGATTTGCAAATTTGACGAGTGCACATTTTACAGTTTTTTGAGAAGGATAAAAACCTTGGGAAACCAGCATAAATAAAAAGACTCTGATAGTTTTCATTTCCCCAGTTCCTCAAGCTATTGTGCACAGAAAGTCAAGTGCATCTCCTTTTCTTACACGGTCTAATAAAGTTTCATATCTTGTCTCTATTGACAGGGGTTCAGAATATTAGAACCATGTCAACTATCCTCTGACACAAGATGAAAAATAATAGCAGACTGGTCAATCAGAAAACCCAGAGTTACAGCCATGTCTGGCTCTTCTTCCTTCTGTATCTCTGCCTATTACTAACTATGGGATTTTTAAAAAGAAAAGATTTTTAAATTCTCCATTTGTATGAGTGCATATGCATGTACACATGTGTGTGCAGGTGTTCATGGAACAGAAGGGCACTGGGTCCCCTGGATCTGGAGTTACAGGGAGCTGGGAGCCACCTGGCATGGGTGCTGGAAACTGAACTCGGGTCCTATGAAAGAACAGCAAGCTTTCCTAACCACATCTTTCCATTCCCCAACTTTGGGATTTTTGATCAGTGACAAACTTAACTCATTACTTGATCTACAAATGGCAAGAGATAAACACTATTTGCCTGATAGATGCTTTAATATGGACAAATTAAAAACAAGTTCTGTACACAGGGTAGTAAAAATACCAAAAAGTGGAAAAGAGAAAGCCATGCAGCACACGGGGAACAGAATAAATGTCAGGCAGTCAGAAGGCAACACCTTGGCCGGTATAGCCTAGGTTATACTGGTATGGTGCATTAGCCCTTGACGTTAGCAATTTAGAAAAGCACAAAAGCGTGCTCATTCAGGCCACCTCTCTATTACAGGTGGAAGTGGTTTCTTATCATCTGTTTGCTTATTTATTTCTTATTTAGGTACACAAGCTGGCAGATGAACCTAAGCTCATATCCAACACCATTGAGACAAGAGACATTGCAAAATGTTAACTCAAGTTCCACTTAGGAGAGATTCTGCTCACCTCTATGGAGATTACATTTGTGAAATGAAGAAGTCATAGTGCCAAATGCAACTTCCAAGGGGTGAAGAGGTAAAATACTGTCCTCTGTTTCAATGCATGCATCTTAGTCACTTTCTGCTGCTGTCATATGTTTCCATGGATCAAGTGGTTTACATAACAGTCATTTATTTCTCAGAGTTCTGGGAGGTTTGGAAGAGCAATTTAGAATGCATGCAGATTCTGGCGTGAGCCATCAGGCTGTCTTGAAGGTGGCTACTTTCTGGCTGGCTTCTCAAAAGGCAAAGAAATTCAAGAGTCTCTTCCACTTCTTAGAGGGCCACCGGTCTTCTTTCTTTCTTTCTTTCTTTCTTTCTTTCTTTCTTTCTTTCTTTCTTTCTTTCTTTCTTTCTTTCTTTCTTTCTTTCTTTCTTTCTTTTCTTCTTTTCTTTCTTTCTTTCTTTCTTATTTATTTATTTATTTATTTATTTATTTATATCAAATCTAGATCCGCGTCCCCCCCATTCCCCCACCCTACCAGAGCTCATGCATTCTGCCAAACATGCTTTTCATCTCTTTCTCAGTCTTTCTCGAATTCTCCATGTGGAAGTTGACCGTTTTGAGCAGAAGTTCACTGATTCAGTCAGTTCTTCGATGCAGTCCTTTCTGTTGTTGTTGTTGTTGTTTCCAATATGCATCACTCCCAACTGCTTTGGACAAAAGCTCAAGGGGCTGTGCACAAGAAATACTTACAACTAGGTAATTGGCACTAACATCCACAGATGAAGGATACCATTCGTCATTTGTTTTTCTGGGACTGTGTTACTTCACTCAGCATGATGTCCTCTAGCTCCAGCCATTTTCCTGCAAAGCTCATGATGTCGTCTTTCTTTACTGCTGCATAGAACTCCATTGTATAGATGTACCACATTTTCTCTATCCACTCATCAGTTGAGGGGCATTTGGTTTGGTTCCAGCAGTGTTCTTACTTCATCAGCCCTACCCTTATGACTTTATCTAACCCTATTGACCTTCCATATGTTCCAACGTCATGCTCTCCTTTGTGAGAGAAACAGACCAAAACTCATAACCCATTGGGACTTCCAGGGCCAAATCCTGATATCCTTATTGGGAATTCCCACTGGAAATGTTCTCGAAGCTTAGAGAGTAATCCTTAAGACAATCACTTCTATAATTGAATGCATATTATAGTTGTTTTGTAAGGATAAAAGAAACACAGAACTGAACCAAGAAAAGGATAGACTATGCTAGATTAAGTGTTAAAAAAACAGTGAAACCGTCAGCTTATTTTCAAGAAATCTAAATGATTCTCAGAGATTTTATATTCTTTTTTTATATTTTTTCTTATTTTAATTTTTATTTTATTTTTTATGTGGTATGAGTGTGCTCCTTGCATGTAGGTTTGTTGCACCCGTGTTGGCAATTGCCTCTGCGGTAGGTCCAGAAGAGGAGTGTCGGGATTCCCCTGGAACTGCAGGAGTTTCTCCTGGATGTAGGACGTTTTCATAACGCGGTTCTCAAGCCGCCATGGTGGGTGCTTCGGGATCGAACACCTGGGGTCCTCTGTAAGAGCGGTCAGCGTTCTCAACCGCTAGGGCATACATCTCTCCATCCCCGGAGATCTTGATTCTTTTGCTCTTTTGTGAGTGACCACTAGCAGAGTCTTAGAAAACTTTAAACATTTCTAATAAAAAGGTTTTAATGGGTAGGAAGACTTTTGTACCAATACCATCAGATATATATTCTTATAATACATTTATAAATATATGAAAAGTCATACATATAACATATGCATATATATGCTTAACTTGCAGCTTGAAGATTCATTTGAAAGATACAAGCAGGCAGGACATTGAAATTGTATTTATCCGCCTTCGTCTATGTCATTAGCATAACCCATGAAAGCCCCCCAAAGCTCCTTCTCTGATCGAGAACTGTGCACAAAAACCTCTCACGTTCTTCCAGGTCCCTTTGTTCTCGTAGATGTATGACTTCTTCCACTGAGATGGTCTTGTGTTCAAAAAAATCATATTTAAGTTCAATACCTAAAAGACCACATAAAAACACAGAAACAGATGTCAAGGAAGAAACACATGTTTTTATTATTGAAGATTAAATATATTTAAAGAGTATAAAGGTAATTAGATAAAGGGAATCTCTTAGGTCAATAGAACGTATATCGATCTACGTATCTGATGATTTAAGTGAGTGAAAAGAAATATTTTTAGATAAAAATTTTATGAAGTACAATCGATGTCTCGTATAAGCATGTGGAAAGATAAAAAACTTGTGAAAGGGGAAAGGAGCGCGACAAACCAAAATTTTAATACCACACACAAATATCTATCAGTCGGGGCTGGAAGAAGAATTTTGGACTCAGTACGCGTTAAGACCTCAGAATGGTTCTTTCAGAGGACTTGGGGTTTGATTCCCACCACGCCTCTCTTACTTCTTCCGGGACAATAATGAAATGGGTCCCAACAGATTACAGGATGATGGCGTACAAGACCAGCAATCAACCACACCCGCGAGTACTCGGCCACGTTAGCTGTGCCTTTAAAGCTCCCAGTTCTGGGGATCCTGAAACACCCTCTTTCCAGACATCTCTACGGGCTTTGCATGACATGGTCGGTTAAGAAACTGCAATCAAAAAAACAATAGCAAGAGTGACAAGACAGTAATACTCGGTACATTACAACACCATAGTATAATTAAAAATATATAAATTAGTATAACAATTATTACATCTCACATCTCACCCTTACTTATGTCTATTCTCCTAGTCCTTACCGAGTCGAATCCACCGTCGTTGCCTCTCACTGTTTGAGATTATTGAGAGAATTATATTTCATTCGCCTTATTCTCGGCTATGGCTGGTGAGTTATGTGTTCTAATTACTCAAATTCTTGGGTTTGGTATATAAGTGAAACTGAGGGCGGAACAGCAATCGGGTTAGGAGCTTTTTTTTGACGTTTTTAATAAAATCTGAAGTCTTTTAACTTAAATCTTAGACACATGTTTTTTGATTACTTTAAAATCGCAAACAGTATTATCACAGCACACGCAATAAAAATCTTTTTTTACGGTAATACAAATGTCACTTCTCCCAGTCATTTCTCTACTAATAAGTATCCCGCTTCCTACCTCGGCCAAGCAGCTTCCATCCTCTGTAAAATTCAGTTTCCCTATTTACATAATGACATCTTAGGTGTAGTTTTTATCTGACACCACATGTCTCTATCCAACAAAGCTTTAATAACCCAGTCACCATTATGGAAGAGTCTCGTGTGGAACCCTCTGAAGTTTCGAAAACGTAAACCCACCAAAACCTTGTATCGTAAATTGAACGCAAGACTGGTTGATATTACAAATCAGGTATTAAAGGTGGAGTAAATTCACTAGCGAAATCCTGTAGAGTCATGATTAGGTTGATCTTAAAAATCTTAGAAATCAACACAATAAATATGGGCTAAGTGGGGTGTACTGGTGATGGAGGTCCCTTCACACCCCTACCCACATAAGACCAAGGCCTAAGTGCTGATGACGGAATACAAAGACTTATAGTGCCACCAGCCGCATGCCGCTTAGTAATTAACCAAAGCATGTTGCTGTGGAAATTCCTGGTTGCATAGGTTATGATGTACACTTTAAGAAAGATTCGCAATTTCTCTTTTAATGAAATGCATATACACTAAGTTCTTTTCAAGGCAAGAGATGCTCCAGAAACACAAACAAAAAACTTGCATGAGAGAGGTCAATTATTGTGATCTGTTTATAAGTAAGCTAAAAAGAACATAACACACAAATCCACTGCAACTGGAGAATAAATTATAATCAAGGCAAAACTTGATAGGTTAAAAGTGAATGTTTTATTACTAAATAACAGGTATTTCAAGCAATATATAATGTTCGACATACCTATTATGACATGAAGAAGGTTGTGTAAGTGCTGAAAACTTTGGTCCCATCATCATGATTTAAAAATATTGGATACAAAAAAAAATATTGGATTACAACTCTCATAACTTTGTACCTAAAAATGTGAAAAATACTTTTGTGAGAGGGAACTTATATCATCAAGTAAAAGATGAATTCATGTAGAGTAGCACAAACCTATAATTACAGCACTTAGAAAGTAGAGGCAGAGGAGCATACACCAAGGATCCTCCTCACTATGCACCAAGTAAACTGGGTTAGAGGAGACCCCCATCTCAAAAGAGAGAAAAATAAAAATAATAAGGAAAGAAATAAGGAATAAGAAAAGGAAGAAATGGAGTAAAAAAATAGTATGAAGGAAAGGAAAAGAAAGGAAACGGGAAAGGAAAGGAAGGAAAGGAAGGAAGAAGGTCTACATGTTGTATCTAACACCAATAATAATCGGATGAGAGGCACTACATAATTAGTCGAGCAAACAATAATGGACCTTCCCTGGTGCCATAAAGTGGCATGAAGTGTAAGATAACAATTCTGAGGGGTGGATTTAGACGCGTACAGACCATCGAGATCCCAAGGTTCGAAATCCACATGAACAACTCATTGGCGGCAGTCGAAAACCTTGACTAACTACGTCATTCAGCATTCTCGGACACCAGCTCAATCACTGAAACCACAATAGCACAGTAAGCTGTCCAAGACTATACTACGGTCAGGCTACCAGACCTCATAAATTCTGCCGTAAATGGTATAGTATTAAACTGACTCCTAATGATTTATTTTTATACCATAGAATTAGTTGCCTATCTTTGACCCTCATCCAAACGAAAGCTTATTATTAACAGAGTGGGATTAACACAGAGAACCACATCCAGTCAGGTTGCAGAGAATAAGAGACCTGAATGAAATATCTGTATCACATCCCTCCTGTCAAGGCTCAGGGATGAATGAGCGAGAACCAGAAAACGATTCTAAGAGCCCATGCGAGGAGTGGCAGGGAACACAAGTCCACTGTGTCTCAGGACACAACCGGGAATTGTACATATGAACTCACACAGCAGTTATGACATATGCACAGTGGACATATGAAAGCTTAAATGGGAGGACAGACAATATTCTAGCATGGAAAAGAGATGAGGCACCACGATGTCGCCATTCTAACCTAGGATGGAGCACTTATTAGGCAACTGTTACAATCGCTTCTAACAAGCATAGAGTCAGTTTTATATTAAGGAATATTGGCCACATATTATAGGACACTCGGCGCCATGCCTGCAGTGTAATACTGAGACAGGACAAACTGGCTTCTGAAAAAGATTAAAAATAACCCCAACCACAAAATTGAGGTTGGGTTTAAGGGAGGAAAGTAAAATATGAATCCAATAATACATTGTATGAAAGATTTCTTTTGTTTTCATTTTTTATATTTATTATAGATAAATTTCTTTGAAGAGCAGGGTTTCCCACTTTTAAGTGACACCAGCTGGCCTGTGAAGAACGGGTCTCATCATGTAAGAAACGCAGCTGCTTAAATCGTCACAAGATATTTCTCGTTCTCTGCCTGGGCCTCTGCCAGTTGCTGAACACGTTGCCAAAGGCAAATGTACCACCACATCCGGCATATGAAATTCTTACAAGAATAATAAACTTTCAAAACTTGCAAGAGGGATCTTTGCTTATTCTATTGTTAACATTATTTAGTAATCATTATAAATATAATTAGAAGACCACTCCAATACACATGGAGATACAAAACTAAGTGAAAGATGTGTCTCACACTTAAGTCTTCCTGTTTCTAAGACCTATATAAACACATAAAGGAAAAAAAATTTTTTTTATGTAATTCTTTTAAAATAAAGACAAAGGGTGGGGCTCGGAGAGATGGCTCCTAATGCGGTTTAAGAGCGCTGACCGCTCTTGGAAGAGGACCTGGGTTCGAATCCCAGCTTTACTCTCTTACATGGCGGACTAGAGAACCTGTCTGGTTAAAAGGCTTCCAATTTTCCAAAGGAGTAACTTCCAGTTCGCAGGGGAGTCCGACACCGTGCTTCTGACCTTTACGCGGCGCATTGGGCCAACGACACGGGTGGCACAAATCTTTGCGGATGCAGACAGGGTAGCATATTCACGGATACACATTACAGAGAAATGGCATGAAAAAATAAAAAATAAAATAAAATAAGACGAACCCTTCTTCTTTTAAGTAGAAATTCATTCTATGTATACAACAAAACCATGAGTTCTCATGCACAAGAAAGATCCAAAGTAATGTATTGGTATGTCCTTTGCATAGTGCCTGCTTCAAAAACACGTCATCCAGAGGGGAAACCCTATGAAATTTAAAAATTAAGTTTCAGAGAGTACAAAGCTATAGAAAAAATTCTTTCTTATTCCAGGGAACTTTCCCAAATGTGTTAAATCAAAAAAGTGTTTTGGAATTTGTTCTCAATCATGGGATACAAAACAAAAATCACAAAATGTTGGATTCAATTGGCTTCTCGAGACTAGACCTTTCTTTGACCTGAAACACTGTGAAGACTATTTTTATATTATAAAGAAAATTTGATAAGCTCTAGGATCTCTGTTGATGCTTTCCTCTAGTTGTATGTCTGAGTATTCATCATTTCTTGCCTATTTTTTGGATATAATGACCCTTTTATTCAACACACTATTGGTATCTTTAGTTGAGAAATTAGTTCAGCTCATTTAAAAATAAAAATAAAGTTGGGCTTGACATATTGTTATCTCTAGTGTTATTATTTGGGGGGATATGTTCATGTCTTGAATTTATCTATAGAATAAAAATGAAAAAGTAATCTCTAAATTCTTATTTTTGAATGTGTCTTAAAGTTGGAGAGTTATTCTTTTGATTAAAAAAAATCCTAGGAATCTAATGATGCAAGAAAAAATGATGAATTATTTATGTGATGGTGATGGAAAAAGAATTATGAAAATAATTTCTCTGAGATGATAACTCCCCTTGAAATAGAAAACTGCCTTTCTATTTGTTGGTTTTGTTTGTATCCAAGTTGCTTATTTTCACAACAATCCTCCTAGTATCATGAGAGAGGAGATTCAGATTTTGTCAGGCAGGTTCAGTATATATTATGCAGGGTACAGATACACAAAGAAGGAAAGAGGATTGGTAGGACTGGGGGATATCAAGCAGAGTAGAAAGCAAAAGAGCCTTGATGAAGAAACCAGTAGGAACAAACAGTAACTTTTAACTCCATGTGTAAACCAGTGTGGCCTCACGCCTCACAGAGATCCTCCTGCCCTCTGCCTCCTGTGCTGCTGGAGGACTTAAAGGCGTGCACCAACAACACACCTGGCGTAAGAAGAGTATAATTTGATACCCCATATTTATTTTTGTTTATTGGGCTGGAAATCACGCAGTGTAGCTCTTTACTCCCCTAGGGTTTTATTTTAGAGTTTGGTAATCAGAAAGAACTTGAACTTACTCTTCTTTTATTTATTTATATTTTACTTATTTATTTTCTATATTTTATTTTATATTTTTTTGGTTCTTTTGCCTCTGCCTCCGAGTGCGTGGACAAGAGACTTGAACTTCTGACCCCTACTGCAACCACCATCCCGAGTGAACATACAATCCCTAGCATGTTACATCTATGCAGTCCTTGGGATTGAACTCAGGACTTGTTGGATTCTATTTACTAGTGCTACACTCCCAGCCCTTAGGAGGAAATATCTGAAACAAGCACGACTCTCTATGTATTTTGATTACTGATTCTTTCTGCATTCTTCTTTGTTTTCCTGGGACCTAGAAGAAAACACAGGCATAACCAGGACAGTATTTTATATTAACATTTATCTACACAACCAGGAACGATCTAGCCAAACAATCCCTGCTGTGTGTTGTAATTGTAGGAGCAGCTTCATGAAGTAAGAGAGAGCGGAAGCCAAGTTTGCTTTGTTTATGGCTCTTTTACTTTTCCAAATTTCAGTGAGCAGCATTGAGATTTAGTGATAGACTTCTTTTGGAATAATGAGTCCTTATTCTCTCAGCACCTTAGATATCACCCTTCACCTCCACTTCATCTTGACCAGTTGTTCCTTATCACTATATCCAGTATGCATTGAGAAATTCCTCTGTCTCCTATCTCGGGGGTCTTGTCCTTATGCTGAGATGTGATAATACACTCCAAGAACAGATCAATGTGGTGCTTTTCTCCTTTTCACCTGGGTTCTGGGGTATTCCACTAGTCTCCCACAAATAATTTCACAAAGTTTCTCTAATACAAATCATGTCCCAAATGAATTAGAAAGACTCTAGAAACCCTTTCAAGAGCCATTGCAGCCTAATTTTTGCATAAACTTAATTATATTAAGGCCTATTCCTTTTATTCCAGTTTTCTTTAGGACATTTGTCATTAAAAGATGTTTTNAAAAAACACCATACATAAATAAACAAATATATAACTAACACAAGACATTTTAATTTATTCTTTTTTATTTATTATTTTCATTTAGTATTCTTCAATAAAAAAGAAAATAACAACCTAACAATAAAGAAACAGGAAAAATAAAGAAATAAGTAAATAAAAATTAAATAGAAAATGAATGAAAGAATAAATGAATAAATAATAATTTTTAATTTAATTTTATTTATTTTTGTATGTGGATGAGTGTGCTGTCTGCATGTAGGTTTGTGCACCCGTGTCGTGCAATGCCGCGGAGGTCAGAAGAGGGTGTCGGATTCCCCTGGAACTGGAGTTCTCCTGGAGTTGGAGTTTCAGACGGTTCTCAGCCGCCATGTGGGTGCTGGGGATCGAACCCGGGTCCTCTGTAAGAGCGGTCAGCGCTCTCAACCGCTAGGCCATCTCTCCAGCCCCGAGATTTGATTCTTTTGCTCTTTGTGTGGTGACACTAGCAGAGTCTTAGAAAACTTTAACATTTTAATAAAAAGGTTTTATGGGTGGAGGACTTTTGTACCACATACACAGATATATATTTATATATACATTTATAAATATATAGACAAGTTCATACATATACATATGCATATATATGCTTAACTTGCAGCTTGAAGATTCATTTGAAAGATACAAGCAGGCAGGGTTTGAATTTGTTTTCCCCTCTCTGTATTAGACACCACCCCCAGCCTTCCTTGACTGTGCACACCAACCCCCTCAGCCTTCCGTGATGTATGACTTTCTTCCACTGTGGCTTGAAACTTTAAGTTCATCAAACACCTTAGCCATAAAAACAGAAAGATGTAGGAAAGCAGTTTTTATTTTATAAATATTTTAAAAAGTAATGAGAAGAAACTTTAGTCAGGAAGAGTCATCAGAGATTAAGTGAGGAAAGATATTTTTAATATAAAGATAGATGTGTATTCTGTGGGAAAAAAAAAAACTTGGAAAGGGAAAGGAGGGACAAACCATTTTACACAAAAATATTATCTCCGGGGCTGGAGAGATGGCTCAGTGGTTAAGACCTCTGAAGGTTCTTGCAGAGGACTTGGGTTTGATTCCCAGCACCCACATGGCAGCTAAGAACTGTCTTTAACTCCAGTTCCAGGGGAATCTGACACCCTCTTCTCACCTCTGAGGCATTGCATGACATGGGTACACCAACCTACATGCAGACAGTATACTCATACACATAAAAAATAATAAATAAATTTAAAAAATATTATCTCCATCTCCTACTTTAGTCTTTCTCTGTCCTTGTCGATCCAACAGCGTTGCCCTCACTTTTGATTATTGATTAATTCTTCCCTGGCTGGTGTTTGTTTCATCCATTCTTGGTTTGGTTATTACTGGGAGGAAACGCAATGGGTTGGCTTTTTCTGACGTTTTTAAATCTGAAGTTTACTTATTAGAACATTTTGTTCTTCCACATTTCACACACATAAATTATGTAGTATAGTCACTCTCCAGCCCTTTCCTAGTTCCCTTCTACCTCTGCCAACACTCCCTCCCTTAAATCAGTTTCCCCTATTTACTAGATTTGGTTTTCTTCACTGTTCCACAAAGTTTAACTAACAGTCATTTGTGTGACTCTGAGTTTCGAACTAACCACAAAACCTTGTTCCTTTGACAAGTGTGTATACAACAGGATGGTGTATTCCCCAAATCCTGTAATCTGTTAGTTGCTAATAGATCAACAATATATGGTGGGGTCTTATGGATCCCTTCCCCCTCCATAGCCGCCTGTTAGTGGGAAGAGACTTCTAGGCACCCTTGCCAGTATACACAGTTGCTGTGAATTCCTGGTTGCATGGGTATGTTGTACTTAGAAGATGGCATTTCTCTTTTAATGAAATGCATATACACTAAGTTCTTTTCAAGGCAAGAGATGCTCCAGAAACACAAACAAAAAACTTGCATGAGAGAGGTCAATTATTGTGATCTGTTTATAAGTAAGCTAAAAAGAACATAACACACAAATCCACTGCAAATGGAAATAAATTATAATTCAAGGCAAAACTTGATAGGTAAAAGTGATATGTTTTATTACTAAATAAAAGGTATTCAAGAATATTATGTTGACATCCTATATCATGAAGAAGTAGGTGAAACTTTGGTCCATCATATGATTTAAAAATATTGGATTACAAAAAAAAATATTGGATTACAAATTCATAACTTTGTACCTAAAAATGTGAAAAATACTTTTGTGAGAGGGAACTTATATCATCAAGTAAAAGATGAATTCATGTAGAGTAGCACAAACCTATAATTACAGCACTTAGAAAGTAGAGGCAAGAGGAGCATACACCTAAGATCCTCCTCACTATGCACCAAGTAAACTGGGTTAGAGGAGACCCCCATCTCAAAAGAAAAATAAATAAATAAGGAAAGGAAATAAGGAAAAGAAAAGAGAAGAATGGAATAAAAAAGGAAAGGAAAGGAAAGGAAAGGAAAGGAAAGGAAAGGAAAGGAAAGGAAAGGAAAGGAAGAAGGTCTACATGTTGTATCTAACACCAATAATATTCAAATGTCGAGCAACAATAATGGACTTCCTGGTGCCATAGTGGCATGAATATCATGGGAGTAACCAACCATTTTCTGACTGGATTTTAGGCCCAACCACTCCACAGTATGAAATCCATATTTGACATCATTTGGGGGTCCAAGAACCTATGACTAGAGAGGTCACAGTCCCCCAAGACAAAACCTGCTATTATTCTGCTAAATGGGTATAGTATTAAACTGACTCCTAATGATTTATTATTATAACCATAGATTAGTGCATCTCTTGACCCTCATCAAAGAAGCTTACTTTTACAGTAGATGGTGATTAACACAGAGAACCACATCCAGTCAGGTTGCAGAGAATAAGAGACCTGAATGAAATATCTGTATCACATCCCTCCTGTCAAGGCTCAGGGATGAATGAGGAAGAGGAAACAGAAAGATTCTAAGAGCCAGCGAGAGTGGAGGAACACAAGTCAACTGTGTCTCAGGACACAACAGGGAATTGTACATATGAACTCACAGCAGTTATGACACTATGCACGGGACATATGAAAGCTTAAATGAGACAGACAATATTCTAGCATGGAAAAGAGATGAGCACGATGTCCCACTTCTACCTAAGGAGCTTATTGGCAACTGACAGCTTCTACAAGATAGAGTCAGTTTTATTTAAGAATATGGCCCATAATAGGTCCGCCATGCTGCAGTGTATACTGGCAGCACAAACTGGCTCTGAAAGATTAAAAATAACCCAAACCACAAAATTGGGTGGGTAGGGAGGGAAGTAAATATGATTCATATACATTGTATGAAATTCTTTTTTTCATTTTTTATTTTTAGTAATTTTGAGACAGGGTTTCCCTTTAGTCCCAGCTGGCCTGGAGCTCGCTCTGTAGACCAGGCTAGCCTTAAACTCACAGAGATCCGCCTGCCTCTGCCTCCCAAGTGCTGGGATTAAAGGCATGTACCACCACACCCGGCATATGAAATTCTTAAAGAATTAACTTTCAAAACTTCAAAGGGATCTTTCTTTTCTATTGTTAACATTATTTAGTAATCATTATAAATATTTAGAAGACCACTCCAATACACATGGACATACAAAATAAGGAAGATGGTTCACACTTAAGTCTCCTGTTTCTAACTTATAACCATAAAGAAAAAAAATTTAGTAAGTTCCTCCTTTAAAATAAAGACAAGGGGCTGGAGAGATGGCCTAGCGGTTAAGAGCGCTGACCGCTCTTGCAGAGGACCTGGGTTCGATCCCCAGCACCCACATGGCGGCCGAGAACCGTCTGAAACTCCAATTCCAGGAGAACTCCAGTTCCAGGGGAGTCCGACACCTTCTTCTGACCTCCGCGGCATTGCACGACACGGGTGCACAAACTTGCGTGCAGACAGTACATTCATACACATACAGAAATAAATAAAATAAAAAATAAAATAAAATAAAGACGAAACCCTTCTTCTTTTAATGAATATTCATTTATGTAACATCACAAACTGAGTCTCAACAGAAAGATCCAAGTAATGATTATCTTTATTGCCTGCTTAAAACACGTCTCAGGGGAAACCCAAAATTTTAAAAATTAAGTTTCAGAGAGTACAAAGCTATAGAAAAATTCTTCTTATTCAGGACTCCATGTGTTAACAAAAAGGTTTTGGAATTTTCCATCATGTACAAAACAAAATGCACAAATTGGATCATTGGTCTCAACTAGCCTTCTTTGACCTGAACACACTGTGAAGACATATTTTTATTTTATAAGAAAATTTGGAACTAAAGCTTGGCTCTGTTGTTCTCTAGTTTATTCTGAGTTCACATTCTTCCTAGTTTTTTGGATATAATGATCCCATTTTCAAACTATTGGTTCTTTAGTAAAATAGTTCAGTCATTTAAAATAAAATAAGTGGTCTTGCATATTGTTCTCTGGTTATTATTTGGGGGGATATGTTCATGTCTTGAATTTACTGTATAGAATAAAAATGAAAAGTAATCTCTAAATTCTTATTTTTGAATGTGTCTTAAAGTTGGAGAGTTATTCTTTTGGATTAAAAAAAATCCTAGGAATCTAATGATGCAAGAAAAAATGATGAATTATTTATGTGATGGTGATGGAAAAAGAATTATGAAAATAATTTCTCTGAGATGATAACTCCCCTTGAAATAGAAAACTGCCTTTCTATTTGTTGTTTGTTTGTATGCCAGTTGTCTTTTCCAGTCCTCCAGTACTGGAGAGGAGATTCAGATTTTGTCAGGCAGGTTCAGTATATATTATGCAGGGTACAGACTCAACAGAAGGAAAGAGGATTGGTAGGACTGGGGGAATTCAGCACCAGATAGAAGACAAAAGAGCCTTGGATGAAGAAAGCAGGTAGGAACAAACAGTAACTTTTAACTCACTGTGTAACCAGTGTGGCCTCAGCCTCACAGAGATCCTCCTGCCTCTGCCTCCTGTGTGCTGGGACTAAAGGCGTGCACCAACACACCTGGCTTAAGGATATATTTGAATACCCCAGTATTTATTTTTGTTTATTGGGCTGGAAATCACGCAGTGTAGCTCTTTACTCCCCTAGGGTTTTATTTTGAGTTTGGTAATCAGAAAGAACTTGAACTTACTCTTCTTTTTATTTATTTTATTTTATTTTATTTTATTTTATTTTATTTTTTGGTCTTTTGCCTCTGCCTCCCGAGTGCTGGGACAAGAACTTGAACTTCTGACCCTACTGCACCCACCTCCCGAGTGCTACACCACATGTAGTCTATGCAGTCCTGGGGATTGAACTCAGGACTTGATGGATTCTATTTACTAGGCTACATCCCCAGCCCTTAGGAGAATATCTGAACAAGCAGACCCTTAGTATTTTGATCTGATTCTTTCTGCATTCTTCTTTGTTTTCCTGGGACCTAGAAGAAAACACAGGCATCCAAGGACAGTATTTATATTAACATTTATCTACACAACCAGGAAGCAATATCAGCCAAACAATCCCTGCTGTGTGTTGTAATTGTAGGAGCAGCTTCATGAAGTAAGAGAGAGCGGAAGCCAAGTTTGCTTTGTTTATGGCTCTTTTACTTTTCCAAATTTCAGTGAAGCACTTTGAGATTTAGTGATAGACTTCTTTTGGAATAATGAGTCCTTATTCTCTCAGCACCTTAGATATCACCCTTCACCTCCACTTCATCTTGACCAGTTGTTCCTTATCACTATATCCAGTATGCATTGAGAAATTCCTCTGTCTCCTATCTCGGGGGTCTTGTCCTTATGCTGAGATGTGATAATACACTCCAAGAACAGATCAATGTGGTGCTTTTCTCCTTTTCACCTGGGTTCTGGGGTATTCCACTAGTCTCCCACAAATAATTTCACAAAGTTTCTCTAATACAAATCATGTCCCAAATGAATTAGAAAGACTCTAGAAACCCTTTCAAGAGCCATTGCAGCCTAATTTTTGCATAAACTTAATTATATTAAGGCCTATTCCTTTTATTCCAGTTTTCTTTAGGACATTTGTCATTAAAAGATGTTTTTGGGTCTGTTGAAATGGTGGTGTGATTTACAGTCTCTTGGAGCCCATTGGTGTGATATATGCCCCTTTGAGATTTGGGAATGTTGAACCATCCCTGCATCACTGGACTGACACCTACTTGACACCCGATTGTGATGAGTTATCAACACCACCTGCAATCATATATCTCCCTCTGTTCATACTCAGTGACCTCCATTCTCCAAAAGCATCTTGCACATTGATCAGCCTCTCTCCCTACCTCAAGGCTCAAGGGACATCACTAAAGAGGAAGCAGAAAGAATGTAGGAGCTGGAGAGTGGAGGGCGGAGCTAGGAAATGCTGTGCTTAGATATGGCATGGCTAATTGCACAGACTCACAGAAGATAAGGCTGCCTGTAGCAGACCCCTGTAGACAAGATCAAGCCAGGAAGAATTCCAGTAGAGGTGGTGGACGTGATGTCCAGGCCCCACCCCAAACTGAGTAGCTACAGATTGTTGTGAGCTGCCGGGGGAAGGAGAATCCTTCTTTTCTGAGTGTGTGGCCACTGGCACGCTTCCATGCTCCAGTGGTTAACCCTGCATCCAGACACTCATGCGTAGCATTAACAGGGCTTAGTGAGTTAGCCAAATATTAACAAAAAGAAGAAGATAGGAAGTAGAGGGGGCCATGCTGTGGAGGATTCTGGAGGGAGACGAAAATGAGACATGATAGATGGATCTGATTAGGCTTCTTTATAACCATTTCTGCGAGGGTCTATAAACAGGCAAGATTTTCAGGGTAATTCTTTGATAATTTTTATACACACATACAATGTATTCTGATCATATTCACCCCACTTTCTTCCCCACAACTCCAGTTTGTATCCAACTAACCTCTAAGTTCCTATCTCTACACCTAGAGTTTAGTCCAATTCTCAGACCTTACCAGAGAAGTTTATTTGTGCTATAGATGAAGGTTAAGGCAGAAACTCATAAATGGTCAAAGTTCCCCCCCCCAAAAAAAGTGTCTGTAGAGCGTTCATCTAAAATGGGGTACCTACATACTAACCTTATTACCCAAGGCTCGGGGACGAATGCAGACGATGAGGGACATAGACTGTAAGAACCAGAAGTTCAGGAGGGTGGAGCTGAAGTGGTCACTCCTGGACATTCCAGGGCTGGTGCACAAGCCTCACACCAGAACAATGCAGTCAACACTCAGCATTGAGGTTGGGGGGTGGGGAGGGAATAGAAGCCCCACCCCTGAGGTAAGAGATATGGACAGTTGATGGCTTCTGGGGAAGGGAGAGTATATTCTTTTTCTAAAAAAAAAATTATTTCATTGAGTTTTTGTGCTGTGCGTTTCCATTTTATTTAAGGTATGGCCCTTAGTATTTTGAATATACTCTATTGGATGGCCCCATACCCATGAGTATAAAGGCAGCATAAATTGGACTCTGTGAATTAATTTAAAAAAAAAGGAGTCCAGAAAATTCCTAAACACATCAGAAATGCAGAATAGGAAAGGTTATGGGCTCAACTTAATGTCTCTAAACACAACATATCATAAACCTTTGATCATGCTCATAAATACAAAAACTCATTTTGGTGTCGATGTCAAGCACATTTTCCTATTGTTCTTGACAGTCCAATGACATGTTCTCATGAAAATGACTTTTGCTGCGCTCCTGTCATCTCCCAGACAGTATTGACTTGGGCTTATTGAGTTTTCCCACCACACACAACAATGTGAAACCCAGCTCTTATTTGAACGTCTCCCTATTGCACAGTCCTAACCAGTTCCTTTTACAGACCCCTTGTTGTGCCAAAGAGACTTGCTAATGTTAATGATATTTCTGAGTAGAGAGAAAGTGCATGATAGGAAAAGTAAACGGGTTAATAAATTTAGGAGAGAGAGAGAAAACAAAGAGAGAGAGAGAGAGAGAGAGAAAGAATGAATATGGGAATGACTATGTGGCCAAATACTTATATCAATGGAGTTCTCAAACAGCAGTACATGTGAACGAAATTAAAGCATTCCCAAACAAATTCAACCTCCTCACCCACAGACAGAAGCAGAGCAAGGTACATGCCAGTCCTGTGATATCTCAACAAAAGGGCCTTGCAAAGGAGTTATTCCCTGGAACAATGCAGAAGTTTGATACGGAATGAGAGATTCTGATGCTCACACTGGAAGCAATTATCCCAGTAATTGAGTGGGGGAGAAAAATCATTCCTTTTGAAAGAGACAGCCAGGCCTTGCAATTAGTAGTTTACATTGATCAAAGGCATCAGGGAGCCGCGGGAGACATCTCGGTTTTGCCTTGCAGACTGAGGGTCCACCTTCTCGTTGCTCACCTCCCCTAAGATAGTGCACTCTAAAGGGCTTCGGTTTGGTGCAAAGATCTTTCAAAGTCCTCAAAATGATTAGACTCTGATCTTCTGAAAGAGAGCAGTCTGATGCCTGAAAGATTTAGTACAAACTTGTCTATGCACGAGAGAGAGAGAGAGAGAGAGAGAGAGAGAGAGAGAGAGAGAGAGAGAGGAGAGCGCAATGGCTACAGATTCTTAGATCTTCTCTTTTTCTTCTGCAATATATCACTTATGGATAATAAAAACAGAAGATGCTTCAGCCAGTGTCGTATGTCCACCCTGCAGCTTTCGGCATAGACTGTTAACAAACACAAATCTCTCTCACTTGCTTTCTCTGATGGCCAGCTATCCCTTACCTCCCAACAGAGACAGGCACACTGCTGGGCTTAGCATTTATTATTTTCAGACAACTGTCTCTTATTTCACTATATGTGCATCTGAACATCTCTCTATCTATATACAGTATTTTCCGATGGTCAAAACCAAGTACAACTGAGGCCACCCCATAACCAACTCCTGCAAATGATCTTGAGTTGTTGTTGTTCAACATATTGGTGCTGACACTGATCAATGTTGACACACAGGATCTGATTTATTTATTTTAAATACAGCTGTGGCAATCCAGATGTGAATTTGTTACAGTTTTTCTATTTCTTTACTGCTGGGCTATTAATTTTTATTTGTTTGACTTTTATTCTCCCTAATTTCTCTCTTTTGTTCTCTCTCTCTGTCTCTCTCTCTCTCTGTCTCTCTCTCTCTCTCTCTCTCTCTCTATATATATATATATATATATATATATAAACTGTCTGTGTGTGTGCACATTCTTGTAGGTACAGGTTCACATATGTATCTGTGCATACAGAGCTTGGTGAACAACCTCAAGAGACATTGCTAAGTTTGGACTCAGGATTGATCATGGGTCTGGAACTCCCCAAGTAGGCAAGGTGGGATGGCCAGTGAGTGATAGGGACCCACCTCTCTCACTGTCTGCAGTATTGGGATAACAAATGTGCGCCATCAAGCCAGGCCTTTTCCTGGCTTTCTGCTTCAATGGTAAAATAAGTCTTCTTATCTGGGTCTCAAGCATTCATGAATTCAGGAATGAGATACATAGGGTGAAGGGATGTACACATCTTCTCTCATCCAAGATGTTGTTAAGTGGATTTCAAAAGCAATCACATCAATATACAGTCTCAACAGGACAAAGTTAGATCACTCAGCATCTCTGGACTTACATCCTTGCCAGCATAAGATTGTGCATTTTCTAAAATGAGAGGTGGGGAGATGGCTCGCTGTGTAAAACTCTTGCTGTGCATATGTGAGGACCTGAATTTGGAACCAGATGTGGTCCTGGTCACCTGCAGTCTCAGTACTGAAAGCAGAAAAAGGGGAATCTCTGGACTCTCCTGGCGTGCTAGCCTGGTGTACACAGCAGTAAAACAACAGAGACCTTTCCTCAATCAAGGTAGAAGGCCAGGAATAATACACAAGATTGTCTTCTGTAGCACATGTGCACTCAAATTCACACACACACACACACACACACACACACACACACATGCACATACACACAAAGATTAAAAAATAAATAAGTAAATAAAATGTAAAGACTTAAGAACACTTTCCAGACACAAATATTCAGCATCTCCAGCAAAGTATATGGGATGATCAGATAAACTCCATAGTATCACCATGTGCCCAAGATGGTGCCTGGACCACAGACTGTATTTGTTGAAGCAATCATTTCCTTCTGCAAATGACTCATAAAATAGGCTAGGGAAATATCTGGCAGGAAAACAATGAATAGCCAGCGTATAACTATTCTTTGGAAAACAAAAGCATGCATATGCAATTTCGAACAGTCTTCACTTACTTTGGCAATATAGCTTGTTCCTGAATATACCCTTGTGGTTTAAATGGCTACACTGTACAGCCAGTCAATGAGCAAAAACCAATTCTTGTCCTCAAATTCTTCTCTTATTCTGCGGCTGTCTCAATTCATTAGTTTATTTAATCAGCCCCCATCAATACTACATCTCCCACTGCCTCCCTCTAACTGAAAGGAAAAGCAAGCTTTGAATAGTGAGAACTACCAGGAAATAAGAATTCAGGGGTAAGATACCTAGGTTAATGTATTTTGTGGGACTACGATATGTTCAGATTACCATGTTACTATTGCCAAACATCAGGGCTGCAAGGTATTTTCTCATTTTGCTGATATTATAACCAATCATAAACTTTGGATTAGATGGTTAAACCACTGAGTGACGCTCAACTGACGGACAACCTCATGGAGGTTAATGATCAACACAGAGAGATGTCCTCAAAGTCCTCTGAAACTTCTTACAAATGAGCTCAGCTGAACTCAGATTTTGACAAAGAACACACCTAATATACAGAAATCTGTGGGTCCACTGTCATTAGAGGGTATTCCTATACAAGCCTGGGCAGTAAGCCTGGAGTGGTGGCACACACCTGTACTCCCAGCACTCAGGAAGAGGAGATAAGAGGATCTCAAACTGAAAGCCACCCTCAGCTATCTAGCAATATAATTTCAGATAAAAAGTAATCACCATCAAGTTTTCAAGTTTCCTGGTGAATTCACAGATAATAAGCAAAAGGAATTATTATCTTAGACTCAATCTAAAGCCAAAATATGGGATAAGCTAGCAAAACACATGTTTCCTCATGTGTTTGAGGAGGAGGAAGCAAAGACCTTCCCTTTATTATAAAAATCAAAGCAAATATAATCAACGGGTAAGGTAAGAACAACTAAGTCTCAAGAGGTTGGATTCTTATAAGAATCAATACCACTTTCTCATTAGATGGAGGAATCAGTTTGTATTTCGACCTTGTTTTTAGAAGGAACTACTAACACTAATGGTATTAAGGGAACATAATCCACATCCCTCTTCCATTCTCATTCCTGGTCTCTATCCAGAGACAGGTGCAGTACCTAGCTAATTTATCCTACAAGAAAGTGGTTTTACCTGCTTTTCATTGACAAGGAAAAGAATAAAAGTTCTTACTTTAGAATTGTAGGCATCCCAATCATGGGATACCATAGCTATGACTGAGCTTCAGGTGTAGCTGCCAATCTGAAGAACCCACCTCTCTTCACCAGAGGTAAATGCTCTGCTTTCTCATTTCTGGGTTAATAAAGCCACTCAACTCAGAATAGAAGGAAGGTGTTGTGCCCTTAGGAAACATTGTGAAGATCAAGGTGAACACCCATGTGGGGACATGGAACTGCATGTAGTCATTGCTCCTGCTCCTTAGTGGGGACAATGATCATTCCTTAGTCTGATCAAAAGGAAACTACTGCTATTCTTTTTATTTTCTTTATTTAAACTTTTTTTTTACTCTTTTTTAAATGGAACTTTTGCAAATTTCCTACAATATATTTTGATTGTAGTCAGATCCCTTCCCCTGTCTGCACCCTCTTTACTAACCCCTGCAATTTGATGTACTCTAACACACACACACACACACACACACACACACACACACACACACAAACAATGCCTATAGAGTTAAATTTAGTTCTCCAAATGCATTTTATCGTGGGCTCTATAGTCCCCCATACACATGTGAGTGTGTGCGTGTGTGCGTGCATGTGTGTGTGTGTGTGTGTGTGCGTGTGCAAAACCTAGGTTCCACATATGAGAGAAAATGTGGTATATGTCTTACTGGATATGATTTACTTCATATAAAATGGCAATCTTCCATTATACTCATTCTTCTTCGGGCTTAATAAAACTCTCTACACTACAAGTTCCTTCTCCATTCAATCACTCATGACCACCCAGGCTGGTTCCTGCTGATCTGACTGAGCTATCAAAACATGACTGGGAGCAGGAGCAGCAGGCTCTATGAGTATCACTTCAAGGAACCTATTCTCCCTATTCCCTGAAACCACTCTATCTGCCTAGACAGAAACTTCAAGTCTGCCGGAGATGCACCATCACAGAACGGGAAGCCGCTACAAAGCACGGGTGTAAGGAAAATGGAAGAAGAGCCTTTTCTAGCTTCTACTGTTTCTGGCATGAAAATCTTAATGAAAATGGGATACATAAACCACTTTCTTAGAGACTATTTTAGGAGCAAGCTACTTTATCTATCCACTATTAAATCATATGTAACACTATGCCTGAGATGTTTCAATCTCTAGTTTTTCATACTAAAGCCAATAAGGAGCCTGTGAGATGACGCAATAGGCAAAGGTGCTGGCTCTGCGAGCCTGAGGTCCTGCATTCAAGCCCTGGAATCCATGGTGGAAGGAAAAAATTGACCTCTGCAAGTTGTCAGAGGACTTCCAGGTGCATACCACAGTATGTATGTGCCCGTATAAACATATATCATACACACACACACACACACACACACACACACACACACACGCATGCACGCACGCACACACACACACACAGTTTAAATCAATGAAATATTTTCAGTTGGCTCATTCTAATGGAACATGCCTGAGAGAGGGGAGAAGTCTTGTGCTCATAAATTGACTCACATCTCCCTCTTAACTCCCTTCTAACCTAAGAAAATGCAGCATTGTCTTGAAGCTTAAAATTAAAATAAAACAAATGCATAGGATTCCATGGGATAGGCTCATTAGCTCTGGATTTGACAGGTTGCTAAATGGTAACTCAAAATGACACACAAGGAACACATGATAATTAATGACCAAAACAGCCACTGCATGGGCTGAGGCCAGGGCAAGAAAGTGCTGATAACACAAGATTCGCATTCCAGTGCTCCCCCTGCCTCTCCCAATTTACAGGAGAATGGGAAATCATGAAAAAGTGACACACTCCGTTAGCCACCATCACAGAGTGCACGTCTCCGTGTAGCCTTAGGGGTATCTTGCACAGTTTAACAGTGAAAATAAAAGGTAATATTCTTGCCAAAGAGCTAGGGGGGGATTAAATTTGGGAAGCTCGAAGCAGCCTTGAATTGTAGTCAATAAAAAAGGGACCAAATAGTAATTTTGTAATTTAACTCTGCTAGTTATGCCCAATGAGTCAGACACGTGTGAAATAAACCATGTAAATAGAAAAATGGCTTAACTCTTTCTGCCGTCACACATGGCAATACTTCCTTCTGTTTCCTGGGATTCGGTTTCTTGGCTCAACAGAAATAATGTGATTTATATACTACCAATACATTCTTTAACAATAGGTCTCTGGTGAAGGTGCTGAGGTGTCCTCAGGTATTCTTCCTAAGAAGTTTCCTATATAACCCGGCATCAAGGAGACTATCATTACAATGTAATGTGTTTTATAACAACACACGGGACAGAGTCGCACAGAAATCTGCAAGGACTACAAAGTCTTTTTAAAAACATATAATTAGGGCTGGAGAGATAGCCTAGTGGTTAAGAGCACCGACTGCTCTTGCAGAGGACCCAGGTTCGATCCCCAGCACCCACATGGTGGCCGAGAGCCGTCTGAAACTCCAATTCCAGGAGAACTCCAGTTCCAGGGGAATGCGAGACCCTCTTCTGACCTCCGTGGCATTGCACGACACGGGTGCACAAACCTACATGCAGACAGTACATTCATACACATTCAAAAATAAATAAAATTTAAAAAAAAACATATAATTAAAAAAAATGTAAGGGCCAAGGAAGGGAGATGAATTGTGAGATCACAGCAAAAACAAATTGCTTTTTTTTTTCTCTTTTCTTTTTATTCCATCAACATGTTTGTGTAAGCAAACCTCTTCAACTGGATTCAGGGACCCTGGGTTGTACAAAAACTGAACTCAGATGTTAACTAATTGGGTTTATATGGACACTCCTTACTTATTGCCTATGTGTACTTACTGGTCAAATAGAAGAAAGACAAAAATTGTAAATAAAACTATCTATGCTGTGTATGTGTGTGTTCGAATGTATGTATATGCAGTATATATTGCAGAGGCCAGAGGTCAACATTGGCTGTCTTTATTGCTCTTCATCTTAACTTTTGAAATAGAGTCTCTTCCTGAACCAGGGACTTACCAATTATCTAGATTGGCTGGCCATCCACTCCCCAAGAGCTGTCCCTCTCTGTACCCCACAGCACCATACCCAGCTTTTTCATGAGTGTTGGGGTCATCCAGTCATCATGGTTTTATGGCATGTTCTTTATCACCTCAGCCATCTTTCTCTAGCCCGCAAATCAAAATTTGACCACAATAAATTCAGTTTGTCAGGGTTTTTGAAACAACCACAACACACACACACACACACACACACACACACACACACACACAAATAAAACCACCAAAAACAACACTCAGCCAGCAGAGAGACTGGGATAATAGACATACAAAGACCTATTCAATTCCTAACTCCAAAGGAGATCACTATCTTATTTCCTGCTTCCCTTTCTTTCATTTGTGTCTAAGTGGCATTTCACAGCTGAATTAGTGTTATTCAAATAGACAGATTCAGGTGTCTGTCCCTAAATGAGTTCAGAATCAAAATGCTTAAAATACAAAAACATGTCACTTTAGAGCTAAGATGGGTGAGGTTTCACAGATGGGTCATTATAATGATCTTATGGTCCAATGCTATTGAGATGACCCCTTTGCCTATTAATGGGATATCTAACCATGTCTTACCTCCTGAGGCACTCAATAATTTAAAAGTATTTCTGTGCAAGAGGTCTCATAAACCCCCTACCCTGGTCCACAATGGAGCCTATGCTACCTGTGAGACTATAACATCTTTCCCTTGACACACTCTGAAGACCATTCATGGGAGAGTGTTTGTTATTTGGGGGGACCACTCATGACCGTTCTATCTTGTATACCCAGGACAAGGCTGGACTGACCTGATGCCAGCTTGGTGGGGTCAGGATTTAACACCAAGTCCAAACCCATAGGGTGACACCAAGAGACACAGTCTGCTAAGCATCAGAGTTACTCAAAATTCAGAGGTGGGTTGCAAATAAGGTGGACTGTGAATAAATCCCCTTTAGAGTCATATTCATAAGGAAAGACCTATAGAAAAAAAAATCTGTGTACTAGGAGCCTGGCTTGATCAGTTAGATATTTCAGGGGGCATTGGTTCCAATGAGTATTTGTGGGGAGAGAAGTAGAGAGGAAAGGAAGGATAGAAGAAGGAAGGATAGATGATGGAAGGAAGAATGGAAGGATAGAAGGAAGGGGGAATAAAATAGGCATAAAAGGAGGGAGGGGTAGAGGGAAGAATTAATCAATACATCAAAATTCTCTAAAGGGAGTGGTCAATCTCCTAAGTCTATCAAACAGGTGACTCTACACAAGCCAAGGACAGTCCAGGTGTCTGTCATAGATGTATCTCTTCAGAGTTTTACATTATATTTTTTTACTTATTCACCTTTATATGTATGCACCTATAAATGCACCCCTATTGTGCCAATCAATACCTGCAGAGGCCAAAAGAAGGCGTCCTCCTCTGGAACCGGATTTATGGATGGTTGTTAGCCACCATGTGGGTGCTGGGAACTGGACCCAGGTCCTCTCTAAGAGCAGCCACTGCTCTTAACGGCAGAGTCATCTCTCCAGGCCACAGTTCAGAGTTGTATAAAGATCCCTTCACCCAGTTTCTGTTTTCAGTGGTTGCCTGCCAACAACCTTGCTTCTTCTGGCTTGGCCATCTCAGCCTGAGGTGGAATTTTTTTTTTTTAATTTTATTTATTTCTGTATGTGTATGAATGTACAGTCTGCATGCAGGTTTGTGCACCCGTGTCGTGCAATGCCGCGGAGGTCAGAAGAGGGTGTCGGATTCCCCTGGAACTGGAGTTCTCCTGGAATTGGAGTTTCAGATGGTTCTTGGCCGCCATGTGGGTGCTGGGGATCGAACCCGGGTCCTCTGTAAGAGCGGTCGGCGCTCTTAACCGCTAGGCCATCTCTCCAGCCCTGAGGTGGAATTTTTTTTTTAATTTTTTTTTATTAATTTTATTTATTTTTGTATGTGTATGAATGTACTGTCTGCATGCAGGTTTGTGCACCCGTGTCGTGCAATGCCGCGGAGGTCAGAAGAGGGTGTCGGATTCCCCTGGAACTGGAGTTCTCCTGGAATTGGAGTTTCAGACGGTTCTCAGCCGCCATGTGGGTGCTGGGGATCGAACCCGGGTCCTCTGTAAGAGCGGTCGTTGCTCTTAACCGCTAGGCTATCTCTCCAGCCCCCTGAGGTGGAATTTTTAACCAGCCTCCCTCTCATGCACATGCTCACTGCACAGCCATTCTGGCATCCGCCTACGTGTTGTATACTGGCGAGTGCCCACTCAATGAGACAGGCCGGTGGAAATTAGAGCCTACTATGTGAAGCTGTGGCTTTGCCCACACAATAACCTTTATTTCCCTCCTCTCAGCAGCTGCCCCTCGCTTCAGCACTGTAGCTTGAAACTGAAATGGAGCTCACTGTTTGAATACCACACAGGGAGCCCAGGTGCTGGCAGGGGTCCCCATGTCTGGGATCCAAGTCCCTCCTGCTGTGTGTGAAGCAGATCCTACAGAAGAAAATCACTTCTAGAAATGGGAAGATGAGTTGTGACGTACAGTGGGTTGCCAAAAGCTGTGGAAAACAGGTAACCTGAGACAGCAAGGCAGAGGGTGAAGTCCTAACCTTATTCAGTTTTCCATTTCTGTTCACCTTAGAAGCAGAGACATGCCCTGGCTTCTCAGGGTTTACATCCTACATTCCTTCCATAGGTCTTCTAATAATTAGCCCATTTCCTCTACACTGGTTCTGTCATTTGTCCCCTAAGACGTCTGTTTAATGCAGCCCGATGGGCCCTCCATCTCTGCCTGCCCTCCCTAACCAGAGAATGCAATGCGTTAATGGTGTCTGTCCCTCTTCAGGTGAATGGAATCCGGGAAAATGAATAAGACAAAGTGCATGCTCCATCTAAACTCCAGAAACTGCTACTGAAACAATTAAAAGTCCGACCCTCCTATTTTTAAGTTGCTTTTACAAGTCAGAGCAATGAAGTTTTGTTAAAGGAAACATGGTCACATTTGGCTTTAAATAAGTGAGGATTTCTGGCAGGAACAAAGACTGCACAGCCCGAGGTCTTTCCTTCTTTTTCCCTTCCTTTCTTTCCGGCCTGCAGACTAATAGCTCATTACGGAGATGACTGTCGGAAAAAATAAAAGTTACCTAGACATGGAGGCCACTACCCTGGAAGAGCTAATTATCAGCATAAATCATGGGGATCCTGTCCCAGGCTGCATTAACCATTCTCCACACTCATCATTTGTAATGACACTGTAATGTCAGTCATGGGTTGGGAAGAAGTCACCCCATGGCGTCTTCTTCAAGTGAGGTCAGGGTACAGCTCCTCTCTTGCACAGGGTGACACCATTATCCCAATGCTGTTGTCTACCACTAAACAAATCCAACCAGTGCAATTAATGGCCACAGGGTCACAAATGAGCCCCCATGCAGAACATGAGCATTTTCTGCCAGCCATGCAAATTAATTCCATCCCAGCGCTCCACAGAGAGAAAGGAAGCAGGAGCCAGACTGGCAACACCCATCGCATCCGCAGTCCTGAAAGAATGCACCACTGTCAGATCAGAAATGAGGTTAGCACTATCCACAGACACCAGACTTTTAAGCTACACCCATCCATCATGACTAAATATCTTTTAAAACTTATGTTGTGTGTGTGTGTGGGGGGGGGTTGTATGCATGTACACCCCCCAGCAAGCATGTGGATGTCAGAGAGCAACTTGTAGGACTTGGCTGAGGGACTGAATTCAGGCTTGGAACCAAGCTTATTTACCTGCTGAGCAATTTTGCAAGCCTCTAAATGCCTTTAGGTAACAGAGCACAGTGAGCTCATATTATTCATCTTTGAATCTGAATTGAAATTCCATTATATGCAGTCAACCAATGGTGGGCATCACTGGATTGTCACTACTCTCCATATCATTATCATGGTCAATAACATCAGCCCCAATAATGTAAAAACCAAAGCCAACATGTATATGACTTGGCTATTAACTTTATATCCATGTTCATTAAAGCTTATAAATCTTTGAGATTTAACTGCTGGTACTATTTCTCTTCTGATAACAGAGGAAACTGAGTCAGAGAGCTGTGAAGAATTTTTCTTAAGTTCATACAATCAGTAAGTGAAAGATGGATGGATTTGTCTCAGGGACAGCACCATTGGCTTTCTCTGGATTATCTGGTAAAATGCCAGTTGAAACCAATCATTCCAGTTTTACTAGTGGGGTACTCAGTAAGTAGAGTCAACTTATTCTGATGTCAGTGGGACTGTCCCCAGCATCACCCACTTCTGAAAAGCAAGTTCTACTTGAACATTTCTGGCACAGCCAGCTCCAGCATATACATGCCCTGAAGAGCTAGACCCTAGTATGCACCTCTTCTATATAGCTAGCTACCTGCAGGCCTTCAGCAATGAGCTTCTCTGGGACAGCTAGTTTGTAGGTCACCCGAACAGCTAATTTCCCAGTCTTGGAGGGAAACGTCCCTATTTAAAGGCTGCTCTCACACCTACTGTGGAAGTCTGGGTAAGCCACCCAGGCATATCAGATCCTAATCCTTGGAACCTGGAAATATATAAGGAAGAATTTTCCTTGCAGATGTCACTAAATTAAGTTCATTGAGAATGGGAAATTATCTTGGATTAAGCAGGCAGTCTCGTGGACAAGCACAACTGACCTTCTAAGATGTGACTACAGACATGGAAGGGAAGACTGTGGCACCCCAGGGGCAGACATTGTCATCATGCATGACCCACCAGCCAAGGACCATAAGCAAGCCAGAGAACAGAGCGCACAACCCCATCCAATACCTTGTCCTCAGTCCATGACAATGACTTCAGATTTCTGTCCATAAAGACTGCAAGGGAATACATTTAGATTGCTAGAACCTATCATGATTGTGACACTCATAGAAGCCATATGAAACTAAAACCTATCTAACAATAAAGGAAAGGCAGGGGGCTATGAAGGCCCAGCTGGCAAAGTGCTTTGCAATACAGGCATGAGGTTCTGGGTTTGGATTCCCAGCATCCAGGTAAAAAACATTTCATGACAGTGCATGGCTGTAATTCTATCACTGGGAGGCAGAAAAAGGTGGATTCCTGGAACTCACAGGCTGGTGAGAGATCCTGCCTCAAAAATACAAAGTAGCACTTCTACCTTCTTGCCTCTTCTTTCACAGTGATCCCTGAGCCCTGGGAACCAGAGGTTTGAAATAGGCATCCTATTCAGGCAAAAGCTCTCCGTGGCCTCTCATTCTCTGCACATTGGCAAATTGTGGGTTTCTGCGTTAATCACTATCTGTTGCACAGGGAAACTTCTCTGGTGAGAGTTAAGTCATGCAATCATCTAATTTCAGAGGTTGCCTTGAAGACGTGTCATTTAGGGTTCAGTGTCTCACAGACACTTGTTCTCAGCGTTTTATCAGTTCTGGAACTTCATAGTAGCCTCCATCTGTTGGTAAAAGAAACTTCATTGGTGAGGGGTGAAAGTTACACTTTGTAAATGTGGATGACCACAAGGAAACATTTTTCCAGACAGCTGATGATTTACACAAATGAACTCACAGTCAATGGTGAGAATAGCAGAAGCTCTACACAAGCTCAAGTCAGACAAATGCCAGCATTGACAAGGGGAGAGTGGAAGATATCACAACCCAGAACAAGGAACTTCCGGCAGCTGATAGTTGTTGGGCGAGAGAATGATGGTATTTTGTAGGGATGGGGCTCTTGGTGGGCCCAGTGAATAATAGTACCCTGAGGGGCATTTGGGGACACAAATTAGACTCAATAGGTCATAAATATGTACATATATATGAGAATACATTAAATATGGCTGGGAGCACTGGAGAAGGTGTGTGTGGGGGGAGGGTATCGAAGTACCTGTGACGTATATGGTATTAAAATCAGAAAATTCATCCAAAAATGAGAAAAATACAAAGTGGAGGGTGAGAGAGGAAGAAAACTAATGTCAAACTCTGGTCTTGGGGGCTGGAGAGTTGACTCAGCAATTGAGAGCACTGGCTGCTCTTTCAGAGGACCCAGGTTCAATTCCCAGCACACACCATAGTGGCTAACAATGACCCATAACTCCAATAACTCCAGGTCCAGGGGAATCTGATGCCTTCCTCTGACTTTGAGGGCATTGCAGGACATGGATGCACTTACTTCCATACAGGCAATACACTCATACACATAAAATAAAAAAAATATTAAAAACCCTGGTATCTACATACATACATACACATATGTACACACAAATATTTGTAAACACATACACCCTACACCTGTGCACACAAATGTGTACACACAGAGAGAGAAGAAAAGAGAACTGGAGGTCCCTCTCCTGGGCACAGGGACATAACACAGACACCTGTGTCTGACTGAAAAATGGGTCTTCATAGAATGCTCAAGAAAGAGGGTTAGGGTGGAGGTGAGGTTTGGGCATGACTCTGTCCTTCAGGCCATAAGCTCTTCTTGTCTTCATCACATCTTTACTGTGGATGCCATAGGCATTGCCTGACTGATTTTGGGTCTGCTCAACCCTAGGGCTTTGCTATTTCTAAAACAACATAAGGCTTGTTGACACAAGACACAGAAAAATAATAAATAAATCATCTCTGAAAAAGTATCTATAGTCTGCAGAGAGAAGTGACTTCTAAACAGAAGGATGATGCTAAGGTCTATTTTTTAAAAATCTATGTGATTGCATAGTATGATTTTATCTAAGCTCTTCTATGTTGATATAACTACAGATTCCTTCATAGTCATTAAGAAACAATACAGAGTGAGCTAATGTACCCCTAACTTATTTACCCTGATGATGATATCCTGCAAAACTATAGATTAAACATAGGCCTGAGAGGAGATATGACTGAGTCAGTAAGAGTGCTTGTTATACAACATGAAGACCTAGATTCAAATCTCTAACACCCACATAAAAAGCCAGGCATTGGGGCTAGAGAGTTGGCTCAGTGGTTAAGAGTCCTTGCTCTTGCAGAGGACCTAGGTTTGATTCCCAGCATCCACATGGTGGCTAACAACCATCTGTAACTTCAGTTCCAGGGGATCCAACACCCTCCTCTGACCTCCATAGGCATTGCATAACATGTGTGCACTTACATACATGCAAGCAATACATTTATACGCATAAAATAAAAACAAAATATATTTTAAATATAATAATAAAAATAAAAAACCATGCATGACCACACACGCCTGTAACCCCAGCACCGAGGACAGTGTATATAGAGAGAAGAATCACTAAGTCATGTTGGCTTAACTCCGGATTCAGTTAGGAGCCTTGTGAGAATGAAGTGGGGGCCATGGACCACAATACCTGACATCCTTTTCTGTTTTTACATGTGCCTGCACACACAAACACACACATACAAGCATATGACACATGCATATGACACACACACACATACACACATACACACATATACAATAAAATAAAACCACAGCCACAGTATTGATCGCAACTCACTCACTCCACAGAACATGCACCTGGGATCCTTTTCATAAGCTCACCTTGATGTATCCAGCACCCTTTATTCCTGATCCCCAGACTCCTCTCAAGTCTACTACTGCTGCAACTGTCTCACTCCCAGAGTGTCATAGAAATGGAATCCAGTCAAATATAACCTTTGGCAACTGGGCTTTATTCTGAGAAAAATTCCCTGGAGTTTAATCCAAGTTGTGCATATCAAACCTTTATTCTTTTTACTTTGTAGTAATCCTCTATGGACGGGTTTACCGCAGTCTGCTTGGCCATGTGCCTACTGAAAGATATCTGAGTCACTTCAGGATTTGGTCACTACAAATGAAACTTCAGTGAACGCTTGTGTATAGGTATTTATGGAGAAATGTTGTCCTTCTTCTGGGACAAGTACCAAAGAGTGCAACGGCTGAGTCACACAGTAATTGTGCATTTAACTTCAGGACTAAACGAGCTCCTGGGCCCAGAGTAGCTGTGCTGCTTTATCCATTCCCATCACGACATCTGAGTCTCCTTGCCAGCATCCGGCACTGCTGCTCTCTTCCACTTTGGCCATGAACAGATTCTTAACTCCACATGGTTCTATGTAACAGAAGCCATGGTGAGGAACAGTACAAATAAGGGAAAGATAACATGGTGAGTGACTCACACAGGGAGCACAGTGGCCGTGGCCACGGATGCCTGGAGACAGCTGAGGCACATCCTCTGGGAGGATGCTTATCTGGCCTTCCTTGCCTCCCTTTCCCGCCTCCTCTCTCTGATTCATTAGACAAACTAGCTTCATTTCAGTTTCTCAGCACAACTAGGTCTCCCGTACCTTAGGAAACGCTGTATGCATTTTCCTTCACCCTCTTCCTAGGCTGGGTCCTTCCAACATTTTCTATCTCAGGTTGCCCATCCACTTCCGGACCACTGACTTGAAAGAGAGTCCTCTCCAACCTACACTTTGCTTTGAGGAATACCTCATTTTCCTCTTCTCTAAACCTGTTATATTTTGAAATATGTATTAATTGACTTTTCAAAATCTTCAGCATAAACTTTAAGACCAAGACCAAGAACTAGTTCTGTGTCATTTGATAATGAGAAATCGCCCTCTGCTGCTCCATGGTTAGAGAACACCTTTTCTCCTATGAAAAAGTAACAAATAGAAATTAGGGGGCTGAGGAATTATCTCAGAGTCAGTAAAGTATTTGTCACATAAGCATGAAGACCTGTGCTTAGCCCTCCAGCACTATTGTAAAAAGACGGTCATGATAGCACATGATGTTAATTCCAGTACTGAGATGGCAGGGAGGTAGAGACACAGGATCTCTGGAGCTCACTGGCCGGCCAGCCTACCGTGGTTTCATTACCATGAACCAAGGAGTAGTCCAGAGAGAGACCCTGTCTCAAAGGAATAAGGTGAACAGCTCCCGAGGAACACTATGTGAGGTTGACTTCTGGCTTACACCACCCCCCCCCACAGAGGCATGTGTGTATACATAAATACATAATACATATATACATACACAATATATACATACATAATACATACATACATAATACATACATACATACATAATACATACATAATACATATATACATACATACATACATACATACACACACACACATGCACAAAGTGAGAGAGCAAGAGTGCCCAGAAATGTTGGGCATCTCTCTCTTCCACTGAGTTAATTTAGAGGCGGCCACTCCTTGTGTAATGTTCCCTAGGCTTTACTAGAACTTATGAATGTATCATCCAGGTTCATGGAAGCTTATTAAAGCAGCTGCTTACAAATGAATAAATAAAAATAAAGAAGTGAAGTGGCCATCTCTTCTCTAAGACAAATGGCCTAATTTTGTTAGCAGATAGTGTTATAAGGTCAGCCTTGTTCTCCGGGATACCAGTGAGCATTACCATTCATGAAATTTTATTGGCCATTTGACATCTTCAGATGCTCAAGTGCTTCCCCATCCATGATTCACAGGGACGAGGGTCTCCCAGCACTCGTATCATGGCTCCCACTTCCTGCCACAGTGGCTCTTGATTCGCAACTTTGGTTCTTCCCCCTGTGCCGTTTAACGTGATCTTACTTTTATCTCCTGATTATGCCCCAACTGACTTCTCAGGACATGCAGTGCAGTCTCCACCCCACCCCTACCCCCCGCTAGGAAATGCTGGGTTGAAGAAGCTTCTCATGCTCTTGTAGAGCCATCCTTTCAGAAAAATGAGTTAAGACCTAGGCAGTCTGCACAGCTGCCAAGAAACGGAATGAAGGAGCACATGACCTAATCACCTAGGTGAAGGTAAAGATATCACAGAGCAAGCTGGGCATGGTGGCGTACACCTTTAATCCTAGCACTTGGGAGGCAGAGGCAGGCGGATCTTTGTGAGTTCAAGACCAGTCTGGTCCACAGAGCAAGCTCCAGGCTAGCTGGGGCTCCAGGGAGACCCTGTCTCCAAAAGACCAAAAAAAAAAAAAAAAAAAAAGATGTCACAGAGCCTCAGAGAGAATGCACAGACCGCTCCTTCTCTTCATTCTTCAGATACATTTCTTCCATCTTTTGCTCATATCAGAGCCCATTTCCTTAGCCTTCCAGCCTAGAGTGAAGATCAACAGCTGTCCAGGAGTCTCCCAGACCTTCAGTATCAGATTGGGATGGATGGGACATCCAGACTCTGCACAGAGCAGCAGCTGTTGGTCTCTCAGCCACTCTAGTTTGCGAAGACAGCCAGAATTGGACATGATAGTGACTACTGGGGAGCAAGAAAGAGAAGGGCCCAGGGGTGCAGTGGATGGGTGCTGAGGGGGGGCCAGGCAGAAATAGTACCCCATGTGTTAATAGTGAGTTCTAGACACAATGGCTCAAGAAAGCCTGTGATGTGCAGGAGAAGAATGAGAACTGTGGCGATGGTTCCCCTTTATTCATAGAAATGGAAAGAAGCACCTAGGAGTGATGGGAGAATTGAGGAAACAAGCAGCTGAGGACGGCTTTAACCCGGGGTCTAGCCCCTACTTCTGGGGCATACAGAGCATGGATCCCTATGGTCAGCAACACTTTCCTGACCACTAACAGAATTTCTGTTTCTGGAAAGGTAGACAATAAATACACAATGCTTTATGACCTCAAAGTAAGTACAGCAGTTATAGAACGTTTTCCACTTCCTGGGATAGTGTGTGTGTGTGTGTGTGTGTGTGTGTGTGTGTATGTGTGTGTGTACCCGAGTGTCTAGATTTGTATGCACATGCCTGTGATGACCTCCTCAGGAATGCTATTCCTACCTTTTGAGACGGTGTGACTCACTGGCTTGGAGCTCACCAGTCAGGCTCGGCAGGCCGGCCAGCAAAGGTGATGAATGGATCCTCCCAACTCTGCCCTTCCAGCTCTGGGATTTTGCACATGGCTGCCAGGGCTCAGCCTCGGGTCCTTGTGCTTGAAAACACCCATTTTAACCTACTAAGCCATCCCTACATCCCGTGCTATGTGTTTTCTTAATTACTAATTTTCTCCAGGACCAATGTGGGTAGCTTAACTTGTGTTATTTCTGCCCATCTTAGCAAAAGTCTTGTTCACTATGTAGCTCGAGAGATACTTAGCATAGCATAAAATTTCAGTCAGAAAATCCTGTGCATAGCATGTCTTTCTAAGATGCTTAAGAAACAATAATGGCGGGGGGGGGGGCAGTGGTGAAGCTGGAGTACTGCTCTTGCGGAAGCCCTGAGTTCAGATGCCGGCACCCATGTCAGGTGCCTCACAACCTCCTGGAACCAGATCCAGGGGATCTGACATCCATTCTCTTCTGGCCTCTACTAAAACCGTAGCCATGTGCACTAACCTTTCCCTACACCATACATATACAGAAATAGTTACAGATAAAATAAAATAGATATGAAACAATAATGGAAATCAACTTGAATGCCCACCAGGAGCAGGCTGGCTCAGAGAAGCTGAATCGAGCCACACCATGAATATACAAGGACATGAAACATAAGAACACTTCTACACACCAATATAGAAAGAGAGTATGACATCTAACAAGTTGAAAAGGGCAAAATAGAAAAGCTTGATCTTACCTTTCTTCTAAAAATCATACACCTACATAAACACACATATACACATGTATATATACCCATAAACACAAAAACACATGTAGACACTTCAAAGCCATACACATATGCACACACATAAAGCTATCTACACATACACACACTCATAAATACATCTGTAAATACATTAGAACAGGCTCTGTGTATTTGTTCTAAGTACTTTCAATTGGATGAATGACATGGGGAGGCAACTATCACTCAACCTATTTTGAAAGTTTGAATCTTTGCAAAGATGGGCATATGTTGCTTCTCACATTACAAATTAATAATTAAGATATAGGTGTTTTATATTATTAAAAAATATCATGCTATGGAAACAGTCCAGGTGGTAGATCACTTCTTTGCAAGTATGCGCTTTGAGTTTCGATCCCCAGAACCGACATGTAAGAAGCTGGCTGGTAGTATATATGCTCGAAATCTCAGTGCAGGGGAAGAAGAAAGAGGAGGTGCCCTCTGGCCAGCCAGATTAGTCTATTTGGTGAGATGGCAGACAAGGATGACTCTACCTTCTGACCTCTACACACACCTAAACAGGCAAGTGTATACACACACACACACACACACACACACACACACACACAGACACACACACACCTCTACAGGTACTCAGGAAATCCTGGCTTAAGTACATCCCAGTTGAGATGATTTGAATACCCTAGGCTTGGCTGTCAACATTTCACATTAAAGTCTGCTCCACTGCCATTCAGAGAAGGTGGGGAGGCTCCATTTGGAGAGCCACACTACAGCTGTCTCTAGGTAGAGGAAGGTGCACAGCCTTCCTCTTCCTGGAGGAAGCATCTGTCCCAGTGTTCCCTCCACTGCGGCCACCAAGAACCAGGGTGTTCTTCCTAGTCAGGAATCAGCAGGAAGCAAAAGCTTCTGTGAGAATTTTGAGAGTAAAATTAGCTCTGGAACTGTGGGTGGACAGCTGGCGGGAGAGGAAGCCTGTCTAAGTAAGACTTGCCTCGTTAGCCCGAGGCTAGACGGTTCAGAAAATCATCGGGAACTTCAGAATTACTGACTCCACAATTCCTCCCAGACTCCATGGGAGCTCCACCTTCAAGCAAACAAAATTTCTTTAAAAAATGAGAGAAAGCAGGAAGAAAATACAAACCCCTTGCCTCTGCCATTTGGCCCTTCCCACACAAGCTCAGACAGTTCAGGAGTATCCTTGTCTGATACTTTTGAAGTACATATATGTTTGCTGTGCTGACTAATCCGAAAGTATGTAAACAAACTCTAATGTCATGCTCAGATCTCAGCAGGAATTCTCACCAGAACCACAGCATTATAGCCAAGATGTTGTAATTATACATAACAATAATCTTTGTCACAGTCCCTTTGTGCTGCTCTAACAAAATACTATGCGCAGGGGAGCTTGTTAAAAAGAGATTTCCTTCTCTCAGTTCTAAAGGCTGTGGAGTTCAAGTTCAAGGTGTCAGTCTAGCTTAGGCAGTCTTCTAACTTTATTTCACAAGATGAAAAGGCTAAAACTTTTCATATGGTCCCTACGAACAGGGAACACGTGATCTTATTCATGAAGGTTGTCCCCAACCCAACCCAATTACCTCTGTGATGGTTGCATGAGAAAGTCCCCCATAGGCTCCAATTATTTGGATATTTTGTCCCCAGTTGCTGGGCTGTTTTGGGAGCTTTAGGAAGTGTGGTCTTGCTGGAGGAAGCGTGTCACAGGGTGAGCTTTGAGTGTTCTTAAGCCTAGCTAGGTTCTCAGTTTTGCTCTGCTCCCTGTACCTGCTTGAAGATGTGAGCACTCCGCTTTCTGCTCTGACCACCTGCTGTCACCACGCCTCCTGCCACAATGCACTCTGAGTCCCTCTGGAACCATAAGCCAATTAAACACTTCCTTTGATAAATTACCTTGGTCATTAGGGCTTTATCAGAGCCATAGAAAAATAACCAATATAGCCTCTCACAGATTTCATCTCCTAATACAATTACCTAGAGGTGTAGAATTTCAACATTCAAACTTGGTAGAAGATGGAATATTTAGAAGACAAAATTATCATATTGGTTACATTAAGAAGACATTAGTCATATTCAGTATTTAATAAAGGAATGGAGGAAAGAATATAGGAACTCATAAATGCAGGGACCAATTACTGAAAAGATGGATGGATGGATGGATGAATGGATGGATGGATGGATAGATAAATAGATGGTTAGGGTGTATAAATGAGTGGGTGAATGGATTGATGGTTGACAGAGATGTCAACATAGCCCCTTCCATGCTAAATTTATCTTTTGCTTTTAGGACTATCTCTAAATATACTCCATATTGACTCAAATTTGACAAAGCTTTAAGTGAAATAAGGACAAACTTGCTTCTTTCTATCATTTCCAGTGATATTTTGGTGCTTTTAGGCATCTTAACTTGCAACATAATAATAATTTTCAAGAAAAATCAATTCACCAAAGAACAAACAAGTAATTTCAATACTATTGATAAATTATATATATTTTTTTTTGGTCTTTTTGAGACAGGGTATCCCTGTAGCTCCAGCTGTCCTGGAACTCACTCTATAGACCAGGCTGGCCTTGAACTCACAAAGATCCGCCTGCCTCTACCTCCCAAGTGCTAGGGTTAAAGGCATGTGCCACCATGCCCGGCTTAAATGTTATAATTTTAAATTGGTTAGTAAGCTCGTGGCTTTTGTTTTAGTTTTTCTCCTAGCATCTTATACATTCTTTTGTTTATACCAAACTTTACACTGTCTTAAACAGAAAGAGAGTTTATCATGTGTCCAAGCCAACTTAGATAGTAATAGTATTTGAAGTCTATGGAATCACAAGACTGAGGTGGAAGAAAAGAAAGGATTCAGAATACCCAGGAAGAAAAGTACCAGGACCCTTGTCGCACGTGCAAGGCTTAGGATAACAGTACATTTTCCAAATCCAAATGTTTCAACTGTTTAATTTCTTCTTCGACACTCTATGTATTACAAGAAGAATCCTGTGCCTTCCAACATCCCAGTGAACAGTAACTTAATTAAAAAGAGGAGAATTTGTGAAAACACAGGCGATGTGTCTCACAGCTAATTGAAATAGCCACAGAGGCCCTCACAAGACAAGTTCAATATCGTGGAAATACCAGCAGGGCTGGCTTTTCAGTGTTCTCAGATACCTTCCTTGTCTGTCTGATTAAAATTTCACTTGGCCTTTCTGTCCATAATAAAAGAAACCTATTTGTGCCCAGAGCTGCTCAGCAGACAGCAGACGCATGTTAAATTTCAGGGCATTTATTGAGTCTGTCGATGTTCAGGCAGGCGCACTGCTAGGAACGCCACCTCAGCCTTTCTGGGGAGGGACTGTCAATGGTGTTAATGACGATGCGGGCAGCAATCATTTTCAGACTGAGGCAGGGATGCTGAAAATGATGGATATGCACTCTTCTCCTCTTTTCTTAAAAAATCAGCCATGGTAAATATATACCTTTTCTGTGGCATCTGTATCTATAGGTCTCTGATTAAGAGTATTGGAAGATTCAAAGAGCATGGGTTTCTACCATTATTGCTGCATCTGATGATAACACAGGGGCGGTCCTGCTCATGATTTTAAGTATCAATGGGCATTTTAGAATAACCAATGTTTACTGAACTCTCATTGCCCAGGTTCAGCAATCAACATATTGTTTAAAGTGATTGTCCTGAGTAGTGTTAATTGTCAACTTGACATAGCCTGGACTCATATAAGGCATGCATCTCCATTGAGGAATTGATTACATCATATTGGTCTGTCAACCTGCCTATGAGGGATTGTTTTGATTGCTAATTGATGGGAGGGATGATGCCACTCTAGAAGGCATCATCCATAGGCAAGTTATCCCAAACTCTATAAAAAAGCTAGCTCAGCACAAGCTGGCCTCCAAACCAGCAAGCAAGCTGTCCTTCTCCTGTACTTCTTTGAAAATGAAGTGAGTTTCTTGGTTGAAGGTAATGCTCTGTGGATTAGCATACAGTCCTGCCTGTCCTTGCTTGATCAAGTTCTTGCCCTAATGTCTATAAGCCAAAATAAATACTCTCCTCCCCCAAGTTACTTTGGATCATGGTATTTGCCACAGCAACAAAATGGTACTAGAATAGTGATTTTTATTCTCAGTTTTCAACAAGGCAGGTGAGGTAACAGAGAACTTGAGAAGGTGACCAAGAATGAAAATAATTCCCACTAAAGTCTCAGTGCCAGATCAAGTCTAGGTCCTGAGCTTTGGGAGGAAACATTCTTATCATCTTGCCCTAATTAATTAAGATGTGGCACTGTCAGAAGACACCCACAGCTTCCCTCCCCCTCTATCCTCTTGTTCCTGACCACTCAAAAGACTCCTGCTTGTCATTGAGTCTAGGTACTTAGTCCTCAGCAGGGTACATAGGATTAAGGCACTTCCATGGCACAAAGCCTAAAGGCCTCCAGGAGACTCAGCTTAGCCTGAAGATTTGGCTCAGTTATCTTAGCTACAAAATAGGGGCTTTCTCTTTCCTGGACCTCCTTGTGGAGGAGAACTGCAGCACATTTATAGGAGTCAGGAACCCACTCTGATATAGTAAAACAGAGAGTCTACCTCAGGAGCCACTGTGGAAGGAGAACTGACAAGAATGCAGGAACTGGAGGCTAGAGAGGAAGGGCACAGTGAGTCTTCTGGATGTGACCTGGCCATTGCAGCCATGACCTCACTGCAGCTGAGGTTGCCCGCACAAGATCAACACCAGATGGGGCTCCTTAACAATTCCTCATGATGTGGGGGGTGTTATGAGGTCACATCTCTCCCTCAGAGACTATTGGCAGTTAGTAGCTTCTGGTGGAGAGGGCATCATGTTCTTCAGTGGTATAGCTACTGGTCAGTTGCCCTTGCTCCCGGAGATGATCTGCCCATGTTCACTAGGGCAACCCTAATGAAACTCAGCAGGTCACACATTTATAAAGAGACATTATAGCAGCAGGGTCCTCAGGAAGAAGGGTTTCTGCAGAATAGGATGGGGGATGAAAGAGGGCAACGTGGGGAACAGGTAAATTTCACTACAAACATGTACAAAAATGTTGAAGAATAACAAAATAAAAAAGAAGCTTAGATAAAATCTTGTACATAATCTAGTGTCACCTAACCTGACTTTATAGTAACTAGAACTCAGGAAAACCACCTCTGTTAAGAAGCATTTGCAAATAAGAATTCTGATCTCAAGTCCTCTATAGCTGATCCTAACCAATACAGGTCACTGAAAACTCACCTTTTATTGCCCTGGTCTTACTCTACAAAGTGTGTTCATCTATCCAAGTGATAAGAGTTGCTAATCCATCTACCTAGCTATGTTCCTACCATCCTATTAACTACGGCTGTCATTTGGGTCAATGATGAGTGTATGAGTAGATTACACTCCCTGTATCCCATACACTCTCAGTCTACTGATAGTGCCCTATAGCAGCAGATGCCAGCAGCATGCTATCATGCATGTTGTGTACCTCACTTTTTACAAATTGGTGTGGCTGGAGAGAAAGGCCAGTTGGTGAGTTGGCTACCATACAAACATGAAGACCTGAGTTCAGTCCCCAGAAATCATTTGAAAATGACAAGCATGGTGATACACACCTGTAATTCCACCCTGGGGAACCAAAGACAGAAGTTACCCTGGGACTAGTTGCTCTGTCAGCCTAGCTCAGTCAGAGCTGAAAGCCAAACAATGAGAGGCCATATGTGTTAGTACTGTATGTGTCCAGCCAGACCAGCGGGGTCTCCAGGGAAACCCTATGTCCCCAAACAAAACAAAATAAGATGCTACAGTCCACCATGGTGGGACATCACAGCAGAAAAAAAAATCTTTTAGTAACTGCTGATGTTGTTTCCACTATCAAGAATCACAGAGTGATGAATACTTGTGCTCAGTTAACATTCTCCTTTTGGTATGGACCAGGATCCCAGCCCAAGAAATGGTGTCATCTACCAAGAATGGGTGTTTTCTCCCTTCAATTAATGTAATAAGGACAATGTACCATAAACATGCCCTGAGGGTTGTCTTTGTCTCCCAGGTGACTTTAGATTTCATCAAATGACAACTGAGATTAATCATTACATCAAAGCTCAAAAACCAAGGTGGAAGATGCCTGCGGCCAGATGGTAGACATGTATAAAATAAAATATAATATTAACTTCTAAATATTCTGTGGTGAAATATTATTTCATTTAAAACAAGAAAACAAGCACAGACTGTGGTACAGGGGTCAATCCAGTTTACACAGGCTGAGTTAGACACCATAGAAACAGTCTGCCTTGTACAAGAGAGTGGATGAGTGAGCTAGCAAAAGCCACATGGGTGGGATCCCTGAAGCCAAGTCTTAAAGATGACCCAGTTTCTCCAGGCAGCAAATTCCTACTTGAAGCCACTGCTCTGATCCCAACCTAAGGCTAACTCATCCAGAAGTCAGATCTGAAATGATTCAGAAACCAAGCTACCTTCTCAAATGGTTCAACAGCACCCCCAAGCAAATGAAGGGGTTGAGGGAAGTTGTCAAAACAAGGCCAAGCCCCTGTGGGGCTCCTGACTTCCTCTGCTACCCCCTTCTTTCAGTTCCCTGACTTGAAAGCCTGCTTTCCTTCTGTAGCTTCCCACAGCTGCAGAGGCCCAAACTCTTAACTATCCTGTTGTTTGTAAAACAGATTCTAAGGAGCCCCAATGGGAAGTTAACACTGTGCAACAACTTCTGTTTTTCCAGAAATAATGAGAATAAAAAAAGGGCTAACATACTCAGTGATGTGTGAACAAGCTCAGTCATTAGATAACATCAATGAAGGAAAACGAGTCTGGGGGGCATCTCCCCTGTCTGGAGAGGGCTTCTGTGGTAGACGGAGCCTATCTATCTGTTCATAAAGGTTTACTTTTTTGTTTTTATTTTATTTAAAATTGACTTAAAGATAATAAGTATGTTTCTTTATGGTATGCTCATGCAAACTGAGCTTTGGTTAATTTCCCCCCTCTGCTACCCCCCATCTCTCTGTCCCTCTTTCCCCGTTTCCCAGTCCACACTCAGTACTCCCTTCACTAAGTTAAAATCCCATGGGTTCTATTACTCTTCCCAGTGCCTCCCTTAAGGCCTCTTATTTTCTCCATCTAATGGGCCCCTTTCTATTTTGTTAGATTTTGCCCATGTTCATTCTCACCTAGATCCAAATGTTTAACAATGAGAAACTAAGATGTACATATGAGAGATGTAAAAGATTTGCCTTTCTAAGCCTGGGTTACAGAATGTCAGAAAACCTCAAAAATGTTTTTAAAAATTCCTGACTAAATGGGCCAATGAACCAAATAACTTTTCAAAGAGTAAATACAAACATCCAATAAACACTTGAAAAAGTGTTCAATACCCTAGACACCAGAGAAATCCAAGTTAAAACTACTTTGAGAGTCTCCCTCATCCTAGTCACATGGCTACCATAGAAAAAAAAATAATGGATTCTATATTTATTTTTCCTTGAGATAATTTGTTTTCTTAGCTTCTTCTCCAGTGAGGAGTAGCCAGGGGATGGCTTTCTGGTCAATGTGATGGGAGTCAAAGATGTTTGAATCAGATCAAGATTCTCTCATCTTTTGCACCATTGTGGCAGAAAAATCAATGGAAGGAGCCTGGATCCATGCATCACACTGTTTAGTAGAGTTGTCCATTCATGAAAAACCCATGTGAGGCCAAGGATGAGAATCTACTCATGAAGCCACTGAGATCTGAGAGTCTGCTCTTCCTGGAGCTGGGATTGTTTTGATGAACACAAGACTAACCTTCCTGCTCTGACTACACAGAATAAGATATTAAAGAGTTCTGTGTACACACATATCTAGGCTATCTTTAAACTTTGCATAATGGAAAGATCTGAATTGAGTTGCCTGTAACTACCTGTCATGGAACTTGATCCACACTAGAGCCATCTTCACAGGGTAACTGGACTTTTGAGTTAAAGGCTCAAAATGAGCATCTACTTCTGGATGGACAAAGTGAAAGACTCCAGAAAGTAGCCTGAAGTGGAACTCTGAGAGTTAGTCTGACCACTGTCCTGTAAAGCTGTGTCTTATTAGCAGTCTCATCTAGGAAAAGAAGGTGCCTGCTATAGACAAGAATGTAATGAACTTTACTAATGGAGGACAGCTTTCTGTCTCCTCTGGCCTGACAATTCCAAACTAAAGATATATTTGAACTTTAGGAAGGGTTCTTTTCTTTTGGTCTTTTTCACACAGAGTCTCCTTGTAGCCTGAGCTGTCCCAGAACTGGCTATGTAGACCAGGCTGACCTTGGACTCACAGAGATCTACCTGCCTCTCCCTCCCAAGTGCTGAGATTAAAGGCTTGTGCCACTATGCCTGGATAGGAAGAGTTCTTTTATGAACAAATAAGATAGATAGATAGATAGATAGATAGATAGATAGATAGATAGAGATAGATGATAGATAGATAGATAGATAGATAGATAGATAGATAGATAGATGACAGATAGATAGACAGAAAGACAGACTGGAGATATGGCTTAGTTGGGCAAGCACCTACTTAGCATGAATTAATGCCTGGGTTCCATTTCCATCACTGAATACACTGGGAGGGTTGATGGTGTTGGAGGTGGTGGATGTGGCAGTACAGTGGTAGTAATGGTGGTGTACTCCTGTAATACCAGCATTGCAAAGGAGATGCAAGCAGGAGGATCTGAAATTCGAGGTCAGCTTAGGGACATAAGGAGTCTCAGAACAGCCTGGACTACATGAAACCACATCTCAACAAACAATTGCCTTCTATTCTTCCTCCCTTTTCATGAATTCATTCACTCTACAGAGGTTGTGAGAGCTCCTCCCTACATGGGCAATGCTGTGGGCATCCCTTTACTTTTCTAAACAAGTCTTCTCCTAGGAACACAAGGCATCTTATCAAAGCATTTGCTAGGCCCTGTCTCTCAAATCTTTGGCTTCCTCTAGTAGTATCCCAAGGTCATATATATGTTGCCCAAACTCTCAGTTCCATGACGGGTTTCCCTACCCCTTTCTTACCTCACTCTCCCCTGACCCAATGAGATTCTAGATGTACTTACCCGTCCTGCCACTGACATTGACAAACACCTCCTTCAGGTCCCCTCCCATATACTTCCTATACATCCATAATGTTCGGGGTCAGTTCGATAGTTCTTCTCTGAATTTTAAGTCACACTAGGTCTTCCTCATGATATTGCATCATCATCAGGTATTTATTGAGTGTGCACTGAATTTAAGGAATTGGTAGTAAAATCTACTTCTAGTACATGGACATGTCCCTTTCAGGGGAGAGACAGAAACCATGCCTGTAAATAAGCATGTTATAGACAGAATTATTAGTGCAATGAGGAAAACAAGACAAGATGGCTTATGGGAAATAGCTGGTCAGGGTGCACAGTGGATATCAAGAAGGTTATCTGGCACATGCCTTTAATCCCAGCACTTGGGAGGCATAGGCAGGCTGATCTCTGAGGCTGCAGGCCAGCCTATTCTACATAATAAGTTCTAGGCCAACCAGTGCAACAGGGTGACCCTGTCTCAAGAAAGAAAGAAAGAAAGAAAGAAAGAAAGAAAGAAAGAAAGAAAGAAAGAAAGAAAGAAAGAAAGAAAGAAAGAAAGAAAGAGAGAGAAAGAAAGAGAGAGAAAGAAAAAGAAAGAGAAAGAGAAAGAAAGAAAAAGGGAGAGAGAGAGAGAGAAAGAAAGAAAGAAAGAAAGAAAGAAAGAAAGAAAGAAAGAAAGAAAGAAAGAAAGAAAGAGAAAGAAAGAAAGAAAAAGGGAGAGAGAGAGAAAGAAAGAAAGAAAGAGAAAGGAAGGAAGGAAGGAAAGAAAAAAACAAAGAAGGCTCCCTGAGAAGGTGGTTGGTGGAGTAGATATTAAAAGAGAATGACAAAATATAGCTCAGTCATTTCAATGCTTAGACCTGAAAAGCCTTGACATGTTGGCTCCTGCTTGTGATCCCAGCTCTGGTGAGGTGGAGACAGGTGGATCTCCGGGGCTTATTGCCCAGGCAGTGTAACCTAATCAGTGGTCCCCTGTCTCACAAAACAAGGGGGATGGCACCTAAGTGGAATGACAACTACTGAAGATTGTACTGTCACGTGTGTGTGTGTGTGTGTGCGCGCGCACACACACACACGTAAAAATACTAAGTCTTGAAAGATTGGTAGAATATAAACTACCAAGAGGACTAATGTTAGTCCAACAGCCTTGTTGGGGAAAAAAGCTAGAAACAAAACAGAAAAGAAGCACATGCAGTTGTGGCTGTTTAGAAAGTCAGCAGAAAGCAGTGGAGCTGGAATGGAAACAGACCTCAGCTGCAGACAGGTGTGACCCTTCTGTCTCCCAGGATCACCAAGCTACCATCCTGTTCATCAGTTGAGAGTCAGCACCTAGCAGGGAACAGGACTCTCTGTAATGAATAGAGGAATGAACACAACAGTGGTCTGCTCATTCGGAGGGGAATCTCGAGCACTCCAAACCGATCAGGACTATTAAAGGAGTCACAGAGTTGCTGGCAATGGAAAAGGGCATGGGCAGAAACTTATTTTTCTGCAGCTGGTAAAGTAATGACTTCTGTGCATACCCAGGGCAGTCAGCAGGCAGGAAGAAGCCCAGAGGTAAAAGACTCAGGGACTTCTGCCTCGCCTGCCTTGGCAGGCGCTGCGAGCACCCCAACCTTGGAGACCTTGGGACATTTATACAAGCAAGGGGAGTACAATCAGGCAGCATCTCAAGTTGATACCCACCGGGCCTTACATTTCATTTCTGTCAATGCTGCTGGGTTTTGGCCCCATTTTCATTGCAAATGTGAGTAATGCCGACCCCTTAGTCACTATTAAGGAGCAATCTGGGGAAATCATGCACTTCCAATAATCCATTCCCCTAATGTAGAACCCTCTGAAACCACATAATGAATAGCACTGTCGCCAACTCTCCAGTAATGACATATGACATATGTCTGCAATTGCTCTTTTCAAGATAAATCCCACGGCGTTGCTCCCCTCAGAAACCTCTGCTTATTTATTCACTGGGGTGCCTCAAACACAAATACAGTAGATTCGTTTCTGGAAATGAATTAAGGAACAAAATTGAATCCCTGGCTTTGAAACATCAGGAAAAAAAATAAAAGTGTTATCTTCATATAATAAATAGCATTGAACTTTTGTCTACAAATGGTTGATTAATATGCAATTATATTCTTAAGTGCAAGCTGTCAATTAATTCCAAAGTGCCTTGTTTAATTAGTGATACCATTCAGTATATTCCCATTACTAACCTCCTCCCAGTTTTATAATAGTAGTTTTATGCTCCCTCCTGGGAAGGAACTTTGGGTTCTGTTTTGAAAGTAAGACTTCAGTGGTCTTGTTCCCTGTACTGCATAAAGAATCCACCCTGAGGATTCACATGGTAAAATTGGCTTCCATGTTCTGGGTCTTGCTCTCTCCACTGCTGGGCAGTCTTTTCACAGATGTAGGAATGCGAAGAGTCAGTTCCCAGAGAACAGTCACTTCAGAAGTGCAAAGAAGAAAAGAGGGGTTAAAGCCGTGAATCAGAACTGGTTCCATGGTATCATCTTGGCTTATTTTTTAAAGGTTTTATTATTATTTTTATTTATTTATTTATTTATTTATTTATTTATTTATTTATTTATTTATTTTTGGTCTTTTTGAGACAGGGTCTCCCTGGAGCCGCAGCTGTCCTGGAATTCGCTCTGTAGACCAGGCTGGCCTTGAACTCTCAAAGACCCACCTGCCTCTGCCTCCCAAGTGCTAGGATTAAAGGTGTGCGCCACCAAGCCTGGCTTATTATTATTATTATTATTAGTAGTAGTAGTAGTATATTGCCTGCATGCATGTAAGTACACCTGTGTCATGAAATGTCCATGGAGGTCAGAAGAGGGTGTCAGATCTTCCAGAACTGGGGTTATGAATAGTTGTTAGCCACCATGTGGGTGCTGAAAATCAACCCAGGTCCTCTGCAAGAGCAGCCAGTGCTCTGAACTACCAAGACCCTCATCTTTGCCTTCAAAAACATTTTTCCTGGGGGTGGCAAGATGGCTCAACTTGTAAAGGTGCTTCCTGCCAAGCTTGAGGACCTGAATTCCATTCCTGTGTAGAAGTGACTCTTCCAAGTTATTCTCTGATCTATATATGTTGTGGCAAGACTTGTGTGAACACGAACACACACACACACACACACACAAAATAAATGATTTTTAACGACATCAAGGCTCTTTAATTTGAGGGCATTTTTTACAACTGTGACATTTGGTGGAAAATACTTCTCTCAAAGAAATACACTAGACACTAACCCAACTCTGGATGGTATGGCTGGAAGAGGAACCACCTGAATCTGCAAAGGGACATTGCTCAGGCTGCATCAATAATGTATGCCAGTCACTTAGTGGCAGGGTTGTGTAGGTTTCCAGAGCTCTTAAATGGGTTTCAGGGTATTTTTAGTTTATGGCTGGATAACAGAATCTAGTGGTCATTTTCAACTGGCGATATACTGGGAGAAGCAAGAGATCAAAGCAGGAACGTAATTTGTATGATTCTAGCTTGAGCTTCCAAGGCTGACTGACTCCCAAAAAAAATCATTAAAACTTGATCAAACCAAGCCAGATTTTAGGTTAAGACGAGTCAGCACTGGCTTCCCCCCACATGCCCCCGTGATTATTATAATAAAATTATTATTTTTTAAATTATAATATAATAAATTATAATATAATAAAATAAAACTTATTTTATTTGCATACATGTTGCTCATCATAATATGATGCAAATAAAACACATTCTAACAAGAGAGTAGTATACGAATCTTTTCAGCTTTAAATTAGACTGACTTTTAAGGTAAATTTGTTTGGAAGAAAACATGGGGTCACCTGATAAAGGCATATGTGGTAAATCAAAAATTTACACAGCCTGTGCACTAAAACTCCTAGATACTGCAATTAAAGTATTATAATTTGCCTGAGATACTCTCTGACATTTTAACCAGGTGCCTGAAAGTTTATTATTCCCCACAGGCTCCTGGGTTTGAACGTTTTCCCCCAGATGGCAGTGCAGTTTGAGAAGATCACAGAGCCCCTAGAGGAAGGAGCCTCTCTGGAGGAGGTGGGCTGCCTAAGCCAGGCCTTGAGGTCTGAAGGCCGCGCCCCATTCCGGGTCCCTTTGCTTCCAGCCTGCAGCTGCCGTGTGGCAGGCCACCTTCCGCTTCTGCCTCTTTGCCTTCTCCACCATTAAGGACCATACCTCTAACTATGACCCAATATAAACACTTTCTCCTTTAAGTTGCTTTTGTCACAGCAATGAGAAAAGTAATGAATACAGCATTAAACTGTCACCTGTTGTGCTGGATAGATTTAGTGTCAACTTGATACACCTGGGTTGAGGGAGCCTCGATTGGGGAATTGGCTCCATTGGACTGGCCTATGGTCACGTCTGTGGAGTATTGTCTTGATTGTTGTGCAATGTGGGAGGGCCTAGCCCACTATGGGTGGTGCCACCCAGGGCAGGGTGTACAGTATAAGAAGGCAGGCTGGGCATGGGCCAGGGGAGCAAGCCAGTAAGCAGCATTCCTCCGTGGCCTGTGCTTCATCTCCTGCCTCCAGGTTCCTGCCCTGAGTTCCTACCTTGGGCTCCCTGAGTGATGAACTGCGACCCAGGAGATGTGAGCTGAATAAACTCTTTCCTCCCCAAGTTGGTGTCGGTCAGAGTGTTTTGTCACAGCAATTGAAGAGAAGCTAAAACACCTGTCCAAGCAGTGTAGTATGTTCACTCAGAAGGGGGTATATGAAGGAACTGGGACCTGTGGACACGTTTTCTTGGGACTCTTGCACTCTGTCATAACACAAGTCATCATCATGTGAAAAGAGACAGAGTACACCAGCCTTGGCACTGTGGACACTGGCTTTGGATGAGTCTTTGTTGTGAGCCCTCATCTATGTATTGTATGCATTGAAGTCTCAGCCCAACCTTCCCATAGAGCAACAACCAGAATGCTTGCAGCCATTACCACATGTCCCCTGGGGAAGTAAGACAGTCTTAGCTGAGAAGCCCTGGAACAGAGTGTAGCAGGGGCTGGCTGAATTTACTAAGATCTTCCTCCTGGGGCTTCTCTGACATTTTTCCTCATTGATCTATTATAACTTTGTGTGAGTTATTAAAATCCAAATATAAACAGGAGAAAAGTGAGCTTCCCCCATCAATCTTAATTCCAGGGACATACAAGAGAAAGAGGTGAGTATAACTTTCTACCTGCCCTGCTGTGTGTGTGTTAGGATGAGCATGCTGTCTTTCCTTGGATGCTTCTATCTGTGCACACTTGAAGAAAATGCATTGATATTATTCATAATGGTGTAAATGCTGGCTTTCATTTCACATACAGTACATGACATCTTTCCATACTACTGTCCATCCATTAGCTTTTGAACATGGCTTAATTGCCTTCACTGCACTTCATATCATGGTTGGCTTGGGTTTTCAATTTGATAAACTTAGGAAGAGGGAATCCCAGTTGGGGAATTTTATGGATCAGAATGGTCTGTAGGCATGTGTGTAAGATTTTTTTTCTATTATTTTAGTGATGTGGAAGGAACCCTGACAACTGTGGGTGATGCCACCCCTCCTGAGAAGGTGATCTTGGGTTGTGTGACAAAGCAGGCTCATATGAACCAGCAGCAATGGTGACAATGTTCACAAGTCCCATGCAAGCTCAAAGCAGATAACATCCCAGCATAGACACAGGAAAGTAGGTAAGAAGATTCAACATAAACTAAGGAAATTTTTGCAACTGATGGCTACTGGGAGGTGGGAGGGGGTGAGAAAATCTCAAGTGTGGGACACTTGATAGGTTAGGCAGTCTCTGGCAGTTAAACTCACACTGAAGGACATTTGGGAGCACAAATTGGAATGAATATATATATATATATATATATATATATATATATATATATATTCTCCTTCAGATACACACACATATATATATATATATATTCTTCAGATATATATATATATATCTGATTTGATATATATATCTATATATATATAGATATATCTATATGATATATATATCAAATCAAATTCATTTCTCACAAGAAGTCTGTGGACTGGAAGACATGGAGATGGCTAAGAGCAGTGGTGGATGGATGCTCTGAGCTTTGCAGGATGAGAGATTTGGACTGTATTTTGAAAGTGCCATAGTAGGGTGATCTTTTCTGGTTTTGGAAAAGATCACCCTACTGGCCTGTGGCAGGCAACCCTGGGAGGACCCTCAGCTAGACCCCACCCCAGTGCACACCTAACAATTGAGCAGAATCCTCAACCGTGCCTATAAGCACTTCCCTCTTAGGGATAATTCCTAGTGGCATAAGGCACAGAGCATGTTTTTCCATTTCTTCTTTAATAGATTTACTTTCTCCATTTGTGGGTAGTTGCTTCTCAGCCTACTCTGGGAATCCTTAGTTCCTGGGAGATCACACTGCGGGAAAATGCCATAGCAAACGGGGTTACAGAAAAATAAGGAATAGTAACAGGGTAGAGAGATGGCTTAGTCAGTAAAATACTTGCCTGGTAAGCACAAGTACCTGAGTTTGCATCTCAGAACCTTTGTTAAAGAAAAAGCAAGCAAAAAAGAAGCCAAGATTGATAGCGTGCATTCACAATCCCAGAGGCAGAGGAGACAGGGAATTGGGCTCCCTGGACATCCAGCCTAGCCTGCTTTGCAAATTCTAGTCCAATGAGAGACCTTGTCTCAACAAGAGAGCTGGAGAAACGGCTCAATGTTTAAAAACATGAACTACTTTGGCAGGAGAAATGAGCTTATTCCCTGCTGCTTGAAACTCCAGTTCTAGGGGATTCTAAGAGTTTTCTAGTCTCATAGGCATCTGTACACAAGTATTAACACACACACACACACACACACACACAAACAAGGGAATTATTTTTTAAGGCAAGAAACAGTGTCCTCTTAAGTAAAACATTGAAGAAATAGTTGATGCTTAGTTGGAAGTAATGAAGAGACATAATAAGATTACACATACAAATCTTCATGTTTTATCTACTAAATTTTGTCCCAAATGCTTTCTCTCCAGCTAAAAAAAAATAGATAGTTTATAGCATGGCTAATCTATTGCAGCGTAATCACATTTTAACCTTATCAAATATCCCACATATTTCTTCCACCAGCTCCAAAATGAAACATCAGAGATTTATATTTTATTTGGAAAATTCCTTATTCATCAGATGGAAACACATTCAATTGCATTCGAGGAATTCAATTTAAAACTAATTTATCTTACATTAATGTTTAAATTCATGAGATTCCATATAAAGTCATTCTTGTACTGTAATAAATTCAGAGTCGATATGATAATTATTAAAACAGAAACGTGTGTGAGGAAAAGAAATCACATGGTGTTAGGGTTAGTTCTCTCTCAAATGAGCTCTAAGGATTGAGGCAAAGAGGGAGATTAAATAGAAAAGAATAAAGTAAAAAGGCAGAAAGGGATGAAAAGAGAGTATCAGAGAGCAGCAGGAGAGATACCCTTGCCACTGCCGTTCAAGCGATGCTGAGTAGATGGAGGTACAGCTAGCTACATGCTAGGCACTGCTGACTACATGACAAGCATAGCTGACTGCACTGCTACATGCCAGGCATAGCTTCTGTTCCTTCTTGTTGCTCAGCCTCTCGACACTCAACAGGAATCTCCTGTAGGGTAAAATGAAAGTTCAGGATCCCTCATCTCAATGCTTGTGTCCAGAAGCATTTCAGATTCTTTATATTTGAACATGCTTTAATATGGCCCCATGTATAGTGACCTACCTTGGAAATGGACCCCATATCTATACACGATATATATATGCATACACACATTATACGTATATGTGTCTATACACAAATGCCTCCCCACAGTCCCTATACACATTGCCTGAAGATCATTCCCTGTTATGGTGTTTTCACTGGATCTGCAGGTTGAGTATGACCCCGGCCATGAAGTCAGGGATGGAATTTTTCACTTAGGTGATGGTGACTCTCAAAAGGTTTCAGGGGCTTGTGCTGTAGTTTAGTGGTAGAGCTCTTGCCTCACACACATGAGTTTCAGTGCTCTCCCACCCCACTCCTGGTACTGAAAGCCACAAGAAAAGCTTTCAGACCTTGGCCTCAGTTTTTCAGATTCTAGGGGTTCAGCCTGTACTAGCTACCAATCACTGACCTCTTACTATATGGCAGGTCATGTTCTGTAGCCCACTAGATGTCCTGACTGAGTCACCCTGTAACAGTGATGGCAAGAATGACTGTTGAGTTGAGCTTCCCAACTGAGAAGAATGAAACAGGGAAGCATCAGAGGATGCAGCCATGCTGAAGTCAGTCACAAGGCGGCCAAGTGGGCAACAGCCCAGGCTTCCTCTTTACCATTCTGCCTACCCTAGATGTAAGGAACTTGTAGGAACTTGTAATACTATTGTGGATATGGAAACTTGGTCCTCACAAGATTCCTTAAGAGGAATCTCACAAAAGATCCAAGATTGGAATGAATTCATATTCCTCAAACTCCCAAAGACTTCCATCCAAAGCAATGGCTTTTTTTAGTGGTGCCCCCTTCTAGGCTGAGGATCAAAGTGCCTGTCAGACTCCCAGGATCACATTCTCCTCTGATTTCCCAGGTACCACTCCATCCCATGTTTTTCCCACCTTTCCTAGCTGCCTACCCTCCAAGATCCCAAAGTTTGTGTTGTTTGTCCTGAATAGCCCTGTTTCTCCTCTCCTTTCCTTCCTCCCCTCCTCAACCCATAATGATTTCCTTTTTTGTGCTATTGATCTAGGAGAGGCACATGTGGCCTACAATGTTACTGAAGATAAATGCCCACTATCAGGGAAACAATATTGCTGTTCTAAAAGAAGAGCCAAATCACGAATGCTTCAGAAACACAAGTATTTAAGCCTTCCAAACCCAAACAAACAGTTTAGAAATAGATAATAAAACTCAATTTGTATTATAAACTTGTTTATTCTATCTAAGCATCTAGCTCCTTTTCTACAATTAATTTTTGTTTCTTTCTCCATGTCACTCCACACATGCCCAATAATCTGTGACTTTTCAATTAAGTCTTCAATTTTAAGTGTGTATTTTACAATATCTAGAAATATGGTTCTCAGTTATGGTGACACTATTCCCCGATGTTTGGCTATGTCTGAAGACATCTCCATGATGTCTGAAGGGTATGCTCCTGGTATCCAGTGAAAAAGGGCTGTGTGCAGTTGTATATGCTGTAGAATGCAGAGCAATCTGACCCCAATTAACAACCTGCCCACCATGTCAGCTGAGCTGAGCTGAGCTGAGCTGAGCTACAGGACCCCTGAGAAACAAGACACACTGACAGCTATGGACAGTGGTTGTCTCCAAGCAAGGAGGGCATGGCTAAAGGGCTAATTGTGGTCATCAACCTAGAAGCATATTTCTGGGTATGCATAGAGGGTATTCCAGAGAGGAATAGGTAAAATGGGAACAGAGTCACCCTGACTGTGGGAGGTAAGGTTCCATGGGTTGGAGGCCCACAAGTAAAAGGAAGAGTTAGAAAGCCAGCCAAGCACCGGCACCCCCCCCATTTCTCTCTGACTTCAGCACCCCAAGAAGTGGAGACCAGCCTTCACCACAAGTTCCTGTCGTTATCTTCAGCCCAACCACAGGGGTCAGCATAACTAGGGAACAAACCTCTGAAACCACGAACCTAAGTAAATCCCTTCTCCCTTGGGTTGCTTCTGTAGGGGGTTTGGTCACAGCAATGATCAAACTAATTAATACAAAGGGGTTTGAGCTAAGAAAAATTTGACATTTAACTCATTCACTTCTGAACTGTTAAAAGTTCTTTAAGACCCACCTGTATTTTTTTTTGAAATATGACAACATTTGGAATATTTGGATTTCAATGGTCTTTTCAAAGAAAAAGCTAAAAAAATTTGTGGACTTTATAAGTAAGAAAAAAAAACATGGAAAAAGTAACTTTCAAGGTTGCAGGTGATGAATTAAAAAATAATCTCCTTTATAGAGAAAATACCAATCGATTTCTTGCTATTCCACCAGAACAGCTCAGTTTTATCTTACAGAGTTTTACTGTGATGATTATTTTTAAAAGAAGACAAAATCTTCTTAACATATAAACTTAAGGAATAAAATTCAGAGCCGTGAGACGGTTCAGCAGGTAAAAGCATCTGCCACCAAGCCCGACGACCTGAGTTTAATATCTGGGTGGTGGCAAGAGAGAGCCACTGACCCCTTAGACAGTATTCTGCCCTCCACAGCTGTGCCATGGGGCACCTGCACCATACACACATTCACACACATAGGCACAAAATAAAATGTTATTAAATTTTTAATGAAATTCAGAATTTGCTACAAATATTTTGAGTTTCTGCTTTTTGTTTTTTGTTTGAAACAGGATTGCCCAGTATAGCCCCAGCTAGCCAGAAACTCACTATGAAAACCAGGGTGGCCTCAATTTCACAGACATCCACCTGCCTCTGCCTCCTGAGTTCTGAGAATAAAGACACATACCATCATGTGCAGTTCTATTTTGTGATTGAAGCAATGCTGCTCTATTTTGTGATTGAAGCAATGTAGTATCTTCAGCTTCTGTCTTGAGAGTGGAAGAACTATTTACCTTCCTGAACCTTCTCATTCCTTTGCTATATAAAATGAAAAGAGATATTTGAATATTCAGATAAAAGTCTTTGTTCTTTCTGTTTTCATTTGTGTCTCCAACTCCTATTCATCCTTCAAAGCCCACCCCTGATGTCCACTTGTCCACCATGCCACCTCTTCTGCTTAATAGGTGGGAGGAGTTGCACTATGTTTTCTGAGTGTCCTGACATTGCCCCTATGCATCCCATAGCACAGAGATCTGTATGTGTTTCATCATCTGCCTGTATCCTGGGAGGTGGGAATCTCCCATGAATCATCTTAGTATCTGTAATATTCTTGACTGACACAGAATAGTTTTCAAGACTAAATCATGTAGGGATGGGTGGGAAAGTTCCTGCTTAGCACACAAGAGGCCATGAGTTCAATCACCAGCACTGCTTCCTACTTAAGTCAGTGGTAAAGACGCAAGTGGGTGATTAGTCAACAGAGACAAGCGAATGGAAACAGGAAGAAGAATGGCTTACCCTAAGAGGTCAAGAACAGGAAGTTCAGAAAATGGAGGGAAGAAAAAGACTGCTCCCTGAAATGCCGGGGTTGGGGGGGTGGGCGATGGACTTCATACTCCATTGTGAGCAATGTGACATGTTTAGAGAAGAAAGGGTATACAGAGAACTCAGAATATTCATAGGGTTCTGATTATCCCCAGACTGTAGGTTTGGTCCTGCCTTCTGCCAGACATGAGCTTCATGGAATGACTACTACCCTCTGAGGCTCAGTTACATATATGCGAAGTAGAAATAATAGCAGTCCTACATTAATACTAATTATGCTCATGACATTATAATACCCCATGTAAAGTTGGATCAAAGGGTCTGCTGTTGAGTAGATGATGGGGACTATCATTCTTGACTATGAATTCCAAAGACTTTCAGAACTACCCACAAAAGCAAAGGCATAGCTCGCTTACACTAATTACACTAATACATACCGTGCGTGTGTGTGTGTGTGTGTGTGTGTGTGTGTGTGTGTGTGGTTTATACATGGATATGCGTTTGTGTATATGAACAAGAAAGATGCATGTGTGTATGTGCATGTGGATGCCACAGGTCAATATCAGGTGTTTTCCTATATTTCACAGCCACCATCTTTTTTGAAACTGTGTTTACTCACTGAACATGGAGTTCACTGATTGGGCAAGAGCAGCTGGCTAGTGAGCCCCAGGGATCTGTTTCCACCTCCTCCCTAGAATCATGAGCACCTGTCACCACACTCAGACTTTTACATAGGTGTTGGGGATCCAAATATGGGCCCTCATGTATGTATGTGTTACAAGTACTTTAGCAAATAAGCCATGTCCTCTGCTGCCTTATACCCGATCTTCATGGCATGTGCCAGGCATTTTGCCACAAAGGCTGAAACTAGCTGGAAAATTGAACCAGACTCAAACCATCTTTGTGAGGCTTTTTCTTCTACCATCTTTCCAGCATTATTCACCAAAAAGAACAGAACTGGGACTCTTAAACACACCCCACGATGTGTGAGTGTGAGTCGGCACGGGGCTGCCTGGCCCCACACCTCAGGAGCAGCTTCATCCACCATAACTTAGAAAGTGATGGGAATAAAATGCAAGCAAGGCAGAGTGCTCACTGTGCACGGCAAGACGTGTTTTATCTCTAACCACGGATGGAATTGCATTCCTGTGGCGCAGCCCAGATTGATGTGTGCATTTTATTTATAACCCTTTCTCTACAAGTTCCCCAAGTTACAAGTTAGCAATGAAAGTTTGCAGTGGCTTTTAAAAGGTCTTCTGGCTCCTTCCCTGACAGCCAAATTCTTACGAGTGACAGGAGCAGGGTAGAGGATGGCTGGAAGTCTACAGGCAGAGAGGATGTGCTTGTCCATGAAAGAATAGCCATGATGGAACAGAAAGGGCAAAAAGTGAGACCACAGAGATGGATGCCTGTGAGACCTGTCATCTGCCCTTCACACTGGCTGCCGTCCAGCCACACCCCTCCTCCATGTTCACCACAGCCCCAACTCTGCATGACCAGAGTGCCCAGTCTGGGTTCCATGATTTTTATCATGTTATCTCTAGTGGCTATAGAAACAAACAGTAATCAACAACATATAGCTATTTATCTAACATTCCCTTTAGTCTAATGAGTGTTTCTCCACACACATGCATGCTGTCCTGTTTGGCTATGGCAACCTATCATTCTCTGTAGGAACAGTCAAACTAGAGAGTACAGATGTTCCACACAGAGATACATGTTGAGTCACATGAATTATCTTCCTCCTTCTGTACATATAAGCAAAATAACAGGAAGCAGGGACTCTAAGAAGCATATTTAGAATCATGTTCATATATTAATATTCAGAAGAAATTCCCAAAATAATCTCATATAATATCTAAATAATCCAAACATTCATCAATAGATACATGGATAAATACATGTGGTATATCCATGCAATGGAATATTACTCAGCCATAAAAATTAATGAAGTACTGATTCATACTACAAAATGAATGAAGCCCCAATGGCCAAATACTCACATTTGGGTCAAATACCTAGAGTAGTTAAATCTACAGAAATAACAAAGAAACCTTAGTATTTGCCAGAGATTGGGAGGAAGAAGAAAAGGAAAGAGGCTATTTAATGACCACAGATATTTTTCTGGGGTGATGAAAATATTTGGGGGTTACATAAAGATGGTGGATACCCAATACTGCAATGTGCAATACTGCAAATGTGCTGTGTGACACAGAACCATTCACCAAAAAATAGTCGATTTCTCATTATGTGAAATTCTTCTCCATGAATTTGTTTTAGAATAGCAACAACAATAACAAAACAAACCAAAGCCCATCAGAATCATCAAATTCTGAAAAAATTAGTGAAATACCAAAATACATTCATGAGAAGAGGAGAGCGCCAGGGACTAGGGTCATGGCCCTGGTTAGAGCATGAGAGACACCAAGTCTGGAATAGATGCAGAACTAAGTCTATGAATGATCTTCTAGTCAGTTTAAGAGAAACTTCCAGAAGAGCTTTATCAATACAGGCATAAGGCCCAGACAGTGACACCCTCCCCCACGGTGCCACTGCATTCTAACCATGTAGTCACAAATACTTATCAATTCAGTAATGTGATCCATGTTGGAGACAACTAGGCATCTTCTTTGTATGGCTGCTTCAAGAATCATGTGACAGTAAAGACTAGGGATATTGGTGTGTAGCTGCAATTCCAGAGCTAGGGTGGTGGCGGCAGGAGAACCATCCAGACTAGGCTGGGCTACATGAGATCCCACATTTACTGAAAAAAAGAAAAAGAATCAACTAAAAATAAATTTCTTTTGCAACTCAAGGTGTATAATGCATAATAAGTGTTTACTAGCTTCAATCATCATTAGATCACTGTGCGTAGCATGCATGGTTAAAACTCTTAAAGATGACAAAGGATCACCAATGTGGTGGCTAGTTTTAATGGTCAAGCTGACACAATCTGGAATTGCCTAGAAAAAAGAGTCCCAGTGAAGGATTGTGTACATAAGGGTGGCCTGTGGGAGTACCTATGGGGGACTGTCTTGATTGTTAGTACACTCATACACATAAAAAAAAATTCAGCTGAGCACAAGGGAACAAGTATGCACTTATATTCTCCCTTCTTTTGACTTGGAACCTGACTAGTTGCTTCAGTCTTGTGTGTTGACTTCCCCACAATGATGTGCTGCTACCTGGGATTGTGAGCTGATAAACCCCTTCCCTGAAAAATTCCTTTTTGTCAGGGTGTTTTACCACAGCAACAGCAAGGAAACCTAGCACAACCAACAAAAGCTTCTGGAATTTTTCCCAAATAGTCATGTATCTTATATATGGTCACTTTGTTGAAACCAATCTTCTCACCTAGTATACCATACATTTGGGGGACAGGCTTTTGAAAATTGTCTTTACAACTTAAACCTCACAGTCATTTTAAATGATGAGTGTGTGTGCTCACTGTATGTAGATGGATCTGTTTATTTACAGGATCTATAATACAAATGTAAACATACTCTTGTTTGTACAAAGGACTGGGCACTCTTCACGGCAACACAAACCTAAAGGAGGCAGCCTAGAAACCAAGGGGGTAGTTATTTCTATAAAAAAGGAAATAGAATGCTCAAATCATATGTGTGTGTTGGGGGGAGAATACCTGGTATAAATGGAACTTGACCCACAGTGGAACTTGTTAGTTCATGACATTGGAAATCTATGGTTATTCCAGTTTGGGTACAACTCCTTCAAGCTGATTGTTTGGTGCTATTTGAAGTCATCTTTCCATTCTCCATCTCTTTTTGACTCCAGAAGGTGTATTCATTGGTGTTTTTCCAACCATGTAGAGGTAGCTATCAGAAACTATAGGTTTTACATTTACTAATCCAGCTTCCCCTCCCCCCCAAAGAAATAAAGTCCATCTTTCCCAGTCAGTTCTTAAGACTCCATTACATTGTGCCAATGGGTCATATGACTATGCCAGAAGCCATCAAAGACATGGAAGTATGCAGGCTTGGATCCCATGTACATCCTCCAACCCAGAGAGGGTGTAGTCCACCCAAGGACAAAGATTGTGATTGGAGAGATGTTCTACTCACCAGATGAAAAATGTGAAGAACATGCAGAATAGCAGTCTGTCATGGGTGCTAAGTGATTCATGGCACAGTTCAGGGAAGAGCAGGGCATTCTGGGAATTGAAGAAAATGGTACTGGGGGATGGGGGATGGAGCTGAGTTGGCAGAGTGCTTATCTAACACACATAGACCTCTGGCTTCCATCCCAACACTATTTAAACAAGGCATGAGGGTCACACCTGTAATCCCACCACTTGGGAAGTAGAGACAGGGAGATCTGGAGTTCAAGTAGAGACTCAGATAGGTAGTAGGTTTGAGGTCAGCTTGTGCTATATGAGACCTTGTCTCAGAAAGGAAAACAGAGAGAGGTGGAGGAGGAAAAGAAAAGGAGGAGGAGGAGGAGGAGGAGGAAGAAGAAGAAGAGGACAGACAATAAATGTAGGGGGAATTCAGGGTTTGTTTGGCAGGTTCTCCTCTAGCCTCAGACAGCCTGGAACTCACTGTGTAGAGCAGGCTGGCCTTGATCTCACAGAGATTTGTCTACGTCTGCATCTCAAGTGCTGAGATTAAATGCATGTGCCAGGGACTGGAGAGATGGCCTAGCGGTTAAGAGCGCAGACCGCTCTTGCAGAGGACCCGGGTTCGATCCCCAGCACCCACATGGCGGCTGAGAGCCATCTGAAACTCCAATTCCAGGAGAACTCCAGCTCCAGGGGGAATCTGAGACCCTCTTCTGACCTCCGTGGCATTGCACAACACGGGTGCACAGACCTGCATGCAGACAGTACATTGTTACACATACAGAAATTAAAAAAAAAAAAAAATTAAAAAAAAAATGCATGTGCCAAAACACCCGGCTAAAATTTAAATCTTTTAAGCCATTGTGTTTCCTAAACTTCCACTGGATCTTAGACTTCTTAGTGGCATGCAATAAAATGCATGTCTTGGTTCTCATGAATGTATTCTGGTGACGTAGACTGGCTTCAGTTTCTGACGATGGGATGGGCAGAAGCCAGCTCAGCTCCACTGTCCTTTCTGTAACCTCGTCGTTCCATGGTGAAGCAAGAAGCCCATTGGGATGGGCCAGCCATGTCTGTTCACATTTCTCTGATCACTTAAGTCACATGACCACAATGGCTTCCACGGAACATGGAAAGATATGCCTGGTGTTCAAGTAAGAACTAGGTGGTACCCCACCATGGCATCTGAGAGAATTTTATTCTCATCCAGAGTTAAGAAAGTAGACATAAGAAGTGTATTGGGGCTGGAGAGATGGCCTAGCAGTTAAGAGCACTGACTTCTCTTGCAGAGGACCTGGGTTCGATCCCCAGCACCCACATGGCAGCTAAGAACCATCTTTGACTCCAGTCCCAGGGGAATCCGACACCCTCTTCTGACCTCCGCAGCATTGCACGACACGGGTGCACAGACCTACATGCAGACAGTATATTCATACACATACAAAAATAAAAAAAAAAAGAAGTGTATCAACTGTCGCAAGTTCAACTAGTTTGAGGGTGCAGAGCCAGGTCATGTAATTCCAAAGCATGATTCAGGGATCCAGGGATCGAGTGGGAATCAGAGGTAATGGCACTGGGACAGAGCATATAGCAAGCTTTCCCAGAGGGAACCATCTCCTGTTGTCTGAAATGAATCATGCTGGAAAGGTACTTCACTAACGCTGGAGTTATAGTCAATAATAGGATTCATGTTGTCAGAAGTGAACTTAAGAAAAGCCTCCTCCACTAGAGAGATGCTTACTGCACATAAATCCCTCACATAAAACTTGCACAAAACTGAATTATCACCATCAGGAGACCCTAAGGCAACCAGCACCAAAGAGGACAGCTGAGCATCCTCTATGAGGTGTTCTTCCTGAGGGTGTTTGAAAACATGAATGATTAAGCAGTCAGAAATATGTTATCCTGTGTCCACTTCCTCTGGAAGATTTTCACAACAAAGTTCAACACATCTAGTCACCTGGATGGCTTGGTATATTATAGATCTACTCAAGGAAATAAGTGTTAGTGTGTTTGCTGTGAAGTCAAAGCTTTCTTCCTAAGTTCCAGGACTATAGTTCTGAGGCCAGAAGTAAGTGGATTGAAAGTCCATTTCACCTATGTGTAAAAGTAGTGTGTAGGTAGGACTGAGAGAATGGCTCAGCAAGAAGCCTGGCACTAGGCAGGTGGAAAGTGGCAGATGCCTGGGGTTCACAGGCCACCACCCCAGACTATGTGGTGAGCTCTAGGGCAAAAGAGAGACTGTCTCAATAAACAAGAGGGACATTATCTCAGGAACAAAAACCCACCCTAGATTGACTCATCTCAAAGGCCTTTCATCTGAAAGATGGCATGATTTTTTTAATGATACAATACCCAGACATTTTCACTAAATTACCTCACAATCCAGGTTGACAAGATGGCTCATCATGGAAGGGCACTTGCCACAATGTCTGAAAGCCAGAGTTCAATCTCTGGGGCCCTCATGGGAGAAGGAGAGAACTGACTCCTGCAAGTTATGCTCTGATACCCACAAGCATGTCATGGCCCACATATGCATACACACAAAAATGCACACACACACACACACACACAAATACAAATACACTAAATAACTAAATATAAAAAACTATATCACAATCTTACTATTGTTAGCACTAGATCTTGCACGCTCTATGCACAGACAGAAATATTACAATGAAATCCATTAATATGCAGCTGATATGCCTCAGTGATTATAATTTATAAACATTATGCATAGTACAATCTCATTTGTGTAAAGCAAAAATATTTGAACATAGGTAAAAAATTCAAAATGTACAATACACATAAATTAATGAAAATAAAAGACTCAGTAAGATCCAAAGACCCTCAGGAATTTTATAGGTTGAGGCTCAGCATTGTTTGGCATCAGTAGAGAGAAAATATTTTTCTAATTATACCTTTTGGCACAGACTCAGAATTGACAAATTTGGTGAGAATTAAATTTTTCCCCTAAAATAATTATTAACAGCACACTCTGAGATGATTAGAATGCAGATGAGTGTTTTCTGAATAAATGGAAATAAGTTTGCTGAGGACCAGAGGTAATAGAGGCATTGGCCGTGTGTGCTCTGGAGGACAGATAGGATTTCAATATTTTTGGTTTTATGTGCATGCAAGTTCATACGTGTACAGGTGTACACATGTGCATGCATGTCAATACATGTACACACACATGTACATGAATACACATGCACATGCATATCCACACATGTACAGGTGCACACATGTGCATGCATGTTCATACAGGTGTACATGTGTGCATGCAAAGGACAAAGGCAACTTTAGCTTAAACTTCAGGCATAATCTACCCCATGTTTTTGAGACCTGGTCTCTTATTGGTTGAACTCATTAAGTAGCACAGGCTGGAGAACCAGCAAGTGTAGGGGTCAGCCTCAGCTTCTCCAGCACTGGGTTCATAAGTGCACCCCTCATGCCTGACATTTTATTTTTACATGAGTTCTGGATATAGAACAAAGATCCTCATACTTGCCATGTAAGCACTTTTCTGACTGAACTATCTCCTCCAACCTAGGGTTTAAAACTTGGCTCTGCTCAAGTGCTAAGTGGGTAGCTATGGCCAAATGGTTATTATCTCCAATATTCAGTTTTATCACTCACCGAATGAGAATAAGGATGGGAGGATTCAGTGAGGTGCAGAGTAGAGAGATTTGGGTACCACAGTTCCACCTGACAAGGTGACAGTTGTAAATTTGGAACTCACCTGCTTAGCATCCTTCTGTGGATTCTCATTGCCTGGAGGACATAACTTGAGACCCTGGTCCAAAATTGCAGTCCACCTCTTCCCCTTGGGTTTCACTTCACATCTTCAATTTTCCCATCTGTACAGAGTTCCTCCTGTTTAGACAGCCCCCTGGGCCAGTTTGTGTAGTTCCTGCTCATCCCTCAGCAGCCTGCTCCAGTGTTAACTGCTCGATGAAACTTCTGAAAATTAGCATCTGTTTCTTATTCCCAATGGCCCTGGTGTGACTTCCCTTCATAGCACACAGTGAAGACTGTAATGTTTGATTAGTTGATCTGATTAATGCCAGTCAATTACCTTTCACTAGACTCTAAACTCCATGAAGCCTCAAATCATGTCTGTCTTTATGGTTTGAATGTGAAATACTGCAGCATACACTCACATGCTTGAGCAATTATTGTTCTCCAAATCGTGGCAGTAGTTTGGAAGTTTGTTGAACCTTTTGGAAATGAAATCTTGCTGACACATAGATCCATGGGAGCAGGCTTATGGGTAATAGACCAGGGCAGCTTCCAGACCCCCCCCCCGCTTCCTGTTCCACCAGGGTGTGAGGAGCCCCTGCTGTAGAACCCCACAGCCATGAACTCCAGATCCTCTCTGCTATACAATGGATTCATTACCTCAAATCGTGACCCCAAATAACTCCTTCCTGTATTAATTTGTGTCTATCAGTATTCTCTGAGAACAAGAACAAAAATAAGTAATGTATCTGTCCACAGCACTCAATGTCAGGCCTGTGCCCCAGGAGATATTCAGTAAGGACTGGCTGAATGAATGGGTGTAAGAAAGTACAAAAGAGAAGTGGAAGCAGGATGGGACAGGAGCTGTGTCTCAACTGAATACTGTGTTTCTCTATTCTTTCCTTGAGACTTACATACATACATACATACATACATACATACATACATACATATATGCATGCTTGCATACATACATACATACATACATACAATGTGTTTTCATTATATTAACCTCCATTCCCTCTCCAACCCCTCTCAACCGCATGTCCTCTTTTATAGGCCACTGAGTCAAGTCAGTGCTTCCTCCTGTGCGTGGGAATAGGAATGTCCACTGGAGGGTGGGAATTCTAACTGGGGCCATTTCACCATTATATTCAAAATAGCTAGGAAATGCAAACAGTTTACATGTTCAATGGACAATGCTCATGGCATTGTACAGGTACTTTAAGTTTTAAGAACACAAGACAAGGTATGGAGATGGTTCAGTAGAGAAATGCTTGCTATATAAGGATGAGGACCTGAGCTTGGAGTCCTAGCAACCAAGTAAAAAATATGGACACGGTGACACACACCGATAATTCCAATATTGGGAGAGATTGGTGGTGACAACTGAAATCTGGGGGCTGGTTGGCCAGCCAGCCTATCTAGATGAAATGGTGAACTACATGGGATCTTGTCTCAAAAAATATGGTTGAGAAGCAATTGACAGAGATGTCCAAGGTTGACCTCTGGTCCCTACACACAGCTTTACAGGGAAGCTTGCTCTCTCAGAGACATATATGTGAATACGTACCTATACCATAAACACACACACACAGAGAGACACACACACACAAAATAAATAATAAAAAAAATTAAAGATTCAGGGTTGGAAAGATTGCTCAGTGGTTAGGAGCACTGGATATTCTTGCAGAGGACCAGGATTCCATTTCCAGCATCCACATGGCACTTAACAGCCTATTGTAACTCTAGTTGCAGGGGAACTTGATGCCCTCTTCTGACCTCTGTGGGCATTGCAGGACATGGGTGCACTTACATGCATGCAGGCAATACATTCATGCATATAAAATAAAAATAATAAAATTTGAGAGTTAAGAGGATAGTTCGTGTCTTCTTAGCTCCTTGTTCTATGTTGCAAGAGCCTTAGGTATGGAGGTTGCATTGTAGATGTGCTGCTTAGGGTTGGGCAGGGGCCAGGAACTGAAAAGGTCAGAAGTATCCAAAGAGTGGAGATTGAAAGTCTGTAGAGTGTGGGTCAGTGGACAGATCTCCTGTATTAAGCTTCAGTAACCCAGGGCTCAGGGAACATTGCAGAAGAGGGAGTTTAAAAATTATAAGAGCGAGGGAGGTGATGCATGACCCTGTGGAAATAGAATCCAGACCTGCTCCTATGAACCTGTAGCAATGGTGGCAGTATGAACAAGACCTGCTCCTATGAACCTGTAGCAATGGTGGCACAATGGTGGCAGTACGAACAAGGCCTGCTCCTATTAACCTGTAGCAGTGGCGGCAGTACGAACAAGACCTGCTCCTATGAACCTGTAGCAATGGCGGCAGTACGAACAAGGCCTACTCCTATGAACCTGTAGCAATGGCGGCAGTATGAAAGACCCATGCAAGTCAGCCAGACAGAAACTGAGCATGAAACTGGGCAGCAGAACTCAATTTTAGCTGAGAAAATATTGGCAGCTGAAGACTGTTGGGTGAGGAAGAACTGGCCTTCTTAAAGCGAAGGACTCTGGGTAGGCTGACTAGAGCTCAGTGAATGAACTTGCACTGAGGAATGGCTGAGACATTGATTTGGCACAATAGAACCTAACACAAATGACAGAATGTATGATTTCCAGTAGGGGGTGCTGTGGGAGGGTGCCAATGGAGAAGGGGGTGTAAAGGTGATTAAGACTGATTGAGATGTTATGAAATATACAAAAATTCAATAAAAATTATGCAAAATAATTTTCAATTACAGTTTCAAAGGCAGCATCTACACATGAGAGAAAGCAGGTCTGGATTCACTCTCTCAGGAGGATTGTTCTCGGCTCCATCCATTTGCCTGTAAATCTCATACTTTCCTTTGTGTCTCACCCCTTGCTGAAGAGTGATTGATATTTGATACCTTCCACTAGAAGATGTGACTTTACTTTGAGGGTATGAACCCTGGTAGGTAGAGAACATTCTGGGGCAGGCTCCACCCCAAAGAGTGTCTGCACAACACTAATTGGAGTGGACTTGATGGGGAAGAAACCCCACAAAGTTGGGAGGTTAGGGAAGTAGAGGCGGAACAGGGAGGGATTGGGGCAGGTGGAAATCATCAAATATGAAATTCTCAAACAATCAATAAATTAGAAAAAAAACCCGCTAAAGAACACACTAGGATATTTCCTGCCCTCTGCTAGATCTCCTCTCCAACTTCCCCTTCCATCACTCTGCCCCAGTAGAAAATGAAACTTGGAGTGATGGTGCTAATCATTTGGTGAGATCTTCTCCAAATAATGGCTTGTTGTTGTAGTAGTTTTAAATAAGCTCCCCATGTGGGCTATTAAATAAAGGAGGGACAAATGACAGAAATTATACATCTGGTTTTCACTCCAGGACAAGTTGTTATGTTTGTTTGAATCTAATTTCCCTTTGTGAGGATCACTGAACCGAACATCAGATAATGTCTGTGCCAAGATGAGAGTGTAGAGTTTGGCTATTAAATTTTCTGGGTATCTTTGGAAAGGAAATGTGACCAGTCTGGGCCATTATCTCCTTTTTCCCCTCCAATCAAGATCTTTTGGGTAACTAAGAAAGAGGTGTTGAAATTCAACACTCCTTCCCAAAGCATCCTTCCATGGTCCATGCCATGGGCATACCCAGCATGTTCGATTTACTAACTAGGAGAGAAGGGGGTATAATGTAGAGTGGGAACTGGTGGCATGAGGTGGTGATGTGTCAGTTCAAGTCGAGAGAAATGCCTTTACCTCCCTCATTTCTTCTACTGGGTTCCTCAGAACTACTGTGGACAAAGATATGTAGATGCATGATATGAGAGACAGAGTGAGAGCCAGCACGCATGATGGACCTGTGGAAAGCAGGTGATAAATCACAGCCTAGATGTGGAAATGGAACTATTCATCTTTAAAAACCCAAAGAAAGAACTGATTTCCTCTAAATATGAGTCATGAAATCACCCAGGAAACAGATTTGGGGGGTAGAACTTAGGGTCACCAGATGGTAAGTGTAAATGACACCCCCAAAACACACATGGATGCACACCAGAGCATGGAAAAAGAAATGGTCAATTCATGGAATAGTGGTATGGAAGACACACCTTTCAAAGAAGCTTAGAGGGGTCTGGGATATGGCTCAGTTGATAGAGCGCTTGCCTAACATGCATGAGACCCTGGGTTCCATCCTCAGTATGGAGTGCACTGGATAAGGCGGTGCATGCCTTCAATCCCATTACTTGAGAGGAAGAGGCAGAGGGATCAGGATGACCTTAAACCTGGGATCCATTAGGCTTTGTCTTAAAAACAGACAAACACAAACAAACAAACACTCTCAGAAATAAATGGGACATTAGCTGGTACTCCAGACAATGATTTTTGTTACAGCTATAATTTTGGCACATAAAGTGATTACAGCCTGTTTTTAGGTATAAGATGGTGAGACCTGGATAATCAGATTGACCAATTATTCAAGGGAAGTGGAATAATGAAACTCATAGTTTTCCTTACATATATTAACATTGGTGGTCTGGTAGCCAGTCATTGTCTGTGGAATATAATTTTATAGACTGTCTAACAAATCTTTAGAGGGAAGGAAACTTCTAAATTCTTCCATTGTTTCTCTATCCTTCTAGTCCCCCCAAAATGCAATGACTTCTGGAAACATCTTAACTCTGGCATGATGGTAAAATGTTCAGTGTCTCCTATTATTTCCCAATGCTGTGTCTTCTACAACACAGTGGGAAAACCTCATGGTCCTTTTAGGCTCACATTTCCCATATCAGTTAAGGCCATGAAGACAATCTTTCAAAGACTCCCCTGGGCCAACCTGGGCCAACCTGATAGAGACAACCCTTCATTGAGACTCTTCCCAAATGATTTTAGATTGTGTCAAGCTGGCAGTTAATAGTAAGCACCTTCTTTTCCAAAAGGGTCATGCAATGGTCTTTACCTTCAGAAGCACTTCTAGCAAGATGGCAAATAATTCATGCAATAGGGCTTTACATTGAAAAGTCATGGATGGATTGAAAAAGAATGGCAAATCTCTCATAAAGATTCCATCATAGAGAGGCTAAGCAAACAAAGCCGGTGCATTGTCACAGTCACAAACCAGGATGCACTGGCCTATGAGTGCACAGAAGAATCATGGCAGCCACCATCATAATGAGGGGAACCCAAGCACACAGGAAGCTCCACAGACAACCCACTTCAACATTTTCCCTGAGTCTTACTAACACCCAGATTTTTAATTTTCCTCAATCTATGGAATATTTTTTCTAACTCTAGCTTCTTGGGGAGGACTAACTTCCTAATCCTTTCAGCACCTCTTTCTCCAAAACTGAACAAAGAGGAATTTGGGTCTAGTCAATGAAGGGCTTAAAATTGAATGTAGCCAGCTAAAAATACAGCCATAGGAACAAAGAAGTTCTTCCACCCTGTTCTTGATTGTGACCCCTTATCACTGGGGTCAGTTCCACCATGGTGTTCAATAACAATTCTGTTCTTTTGCTTTTGTTTGCTTTTCCTCAATTCAGGGTCATCACAAGTCCTTTACCTCCCTACCTCAGTTCCCACAGGATAGGTATCTGTTCTTCCAAACCACTTACTTCTTCCTTCACCATTGTGATCCTTATATGTTATGTTGAAAAGCCTTCTTTTCATAAAGGTATAATTCACATAAATTTTAAAAATATATTTGGGGTTGGCATTTAGTGAATTATCTTGTAGTTCCATTATTCCAAGTGGCTGAACAACTTAATATTTTAAAGAGTTACAGGGGGCTATGGAAACATTCACAGAACTAAGACTTATAAAAGTCAAAAATGTGGAATTAAATACCATGGCTTCAGCATTTCTTGAATCATTCTGAGAGAGAGAGAGAGAGAGAGAGAGAGAGAGAGAGAGAGAGAGAGAAATTGATTCCAGGAAAGATGGCCTTATTGGGAATGCGTAGCTGATATGTCTGAGTAAAGGAGTGGCTTGAAATTTGTGTGGTCCTCAGGGGACCTGTTCACCTTTTAGGTACCTGCAGTGGCAGATACAATTAGATTACATCATGTGATAGAAAGATAGTTTGTCAAAGAGGAGAATAAAAGAGTTAGATGACTATAACCTATGTACTATACAAAACAATCCAAGAGTGTATAACTCAATGACAGTGATAAACAGTGTCCCATTATGTATGTTTCCTGTGAATTACCATCAAAGATTAGGAATTGTTGAGGAGAAAGTATAGTTAGTTCTTTCTGGGACATATTCAGATCTAGTATTATTCCATTAATAAATAGAAAGGAAAGAGAAAGGGAGAGGAAAGGAGAGCAGAGGAGAAGGAAGAAGAGAAGAGAAGAAGGGTAGGGAAGTAAAGGTAGAGAGAGAGGAAGAAGGGAGGTCAGAAAAAGGAGGAAGAGGAAGTGAAGAGAAGAGAAGGAAGAAAAGAGAATTTTCTCTAAGGGAGAAGCAGAAGAACACACTCTAGATGTCTGATCAAATCAAGCTCAACTCGGACAAGCCAGTCGGCTCAGCTCGGTGGTGTTTATTCATTTGGACAAAAGCAACCCTCTTCAATTTCACAACTTCCAGAAAGGCACTGGGCTGGTGAATTGCACTTGGTACAATGTCACTCTTCCAGAGACTTGGAATGAGATTTTTGGCAGCTAAAGTGTTTTTTAAAAGCCACTGTTTTCTGTGATTGCCCCCATCTCTTCAATGACTGTCGCGGGGAATGACCAATTCAGAGACAATGTGAAGCTCCATTTCTCTAGCTCTACAAATCCCGTCGACATGTTTCAGATTTGAGTGTGCTTTGGGCTGTGTTCCTTCGGCCTTCTGACAAGGCTGCCATTCAAGACCATGGATTATGTTACTTTTAGTTGATGGATTTATAGAGGATACTCTAGTGTGTGAGGTCCATGGAAACTTGCTAAATGTTGCCTGATGTGATATGGAATGCAGAAGAGGATGGATTTGGGAATTGGATAGAAATGGATTCAACTCATACTGTTGCTACTCTTGAGTCTTGTTTACATCAATAAGAAAGTGTCTATTTCCATTTACACAAGAATATAGATTTCTATTTCTACCAAATTAATTAATTTTGCCCCTGGTTTGTCAGTCTCTGACTCTATTACCTATCAAAAATGGAACACTAAGCACTTATTTGGCCGGGGATGGTGATATTCTGTAAAGTACCCATTCTCCACAGTATGTCTAGGAGAAGATACACACAGAGTTAAGAAGTGCACAGGAAAGTGGAAAGAGGATTGTACTTACTGGGAGCAGACGATGAAGGAAAAATTGGTCTTTCTAGTCTACCATGTTGTAGTTGGTAGAATGAGATCTTTGTTATAAATTTATATTCAAACAACAACCACCACTATAACTTCAAATGAGATGTTTGATTTTGTAGCCTCACTGGGCAAATGTTCACTGAATATGTGCAAGACTCCTGTTAAGATTCTCCAAAAACATGGGGCTGGAGAGATGGCTCAGCAGTTAAGAGCACTGGCTGTGCATGCAGAGGACTCAGGTTCAATTCCCATCACCTACATGGTGCCTAACAACCATCCGTAACTCCAGTTCCAGGGGATCTGATGCACTCTTCTGACCTCTATGAGCACTGCATGACATGGGTGCACTTACATGCATGCAGGCAATGCACTCATACACTACAATAAAAATAATAAAATATTTTTTAAAAAAGACTCAGAAAACAATGAGCAATGAAGCTGTTTCCCACGTGATGGCAGCCCATAAGAAAAGTGGGGTATGGTGAGTTTACTAGGGTGCAGTTGACTCCACTTTAAAAGCAGTTCAACATCCATAATCTTTAGGAAAGCAATCGTTTAGGACAAAAGAGAAGTTAAAATGCTGTTTCAGTAAATCAATTATACTCAGACAAAAATATGGTGATAGTAAGAAAGACAGAGAAAATAAAATCAAGAGGTGACTCCAAAGGAAGGAGACCTCAGTACTAGAGGAGCAACTGCTGGAAGCCCACGGTGACAGATAAGGCTGGGGATTTATGAGATGAAATATGCATCATAGTGCAACATGGCAAGCAATTTCCCAAGTAATGAATCCACAACTCATAATACCAACCTCAATATTCTTCCAATATTTCCTATTCAATAAAAGATATGACCTTCTTATGGGGTTGGAGAGAAGGCTCAGCAGTTAAGAGCACCAACTGCTCTTGCAGAGGACCCGGGTTCGATTCCCAGCACCCACATGGTGGCTAAGAATTGTCTTTAACTCCAGCTCCAGGGGAATCCAATGCCCACTTCTGACCTCCACGGAATTGCATGACATGGGTAAACCAACCTACATGCAGACAGTACACTAATACACATAATAATAAAAAAATTAAAAAAGAAGATATGACCTTCTACACAAACCAGAAAAGCAGCCATTACTTTTGACTTATCTTCCCCCCCCCTCAAAAAAACCTTCAGCACAAAACTATTGCTAAGTATTCTGTTTGTACTTAAGTTCTCTTGAATCTATCCTTTTTTTTTCCTCCATCTCTCTTCACAACTGCATAATCTAGATGGTATTGTCTTTAATTCAAACTATGGAAGCAGACTCCTAACAAGTCTTCCTGAGGTTCTTTAACAGCTTTCTCACATTGTAATTAAAGGCTCATTAAAGAAGAAAGGGAGGGGGAGTGGGAAAGCAGGGAGGGAGGCACAGAAGGGGTAACTGCAAAGCTCTGAAGACCTCCTCCCTGGGCAGGAGAGAGGGTTCTGTGGGGGGAGTGCTTTCTAGGAAACATGAAAACCTGAGCTTGAATCTCCAGCACCAACTTAAAAGAGGGACATGGCTGCATGTACCCATTGACCAGGGCTGGGGTCTGGAGACAGACAGAAGCAGAAGCTTGCCTGCCATCCAGCCTAGTCAAACAGCAGGCTTTTGGTTCAGTGGGAGAGATGAGAAACATATCTAGCATCCTTCTCTCACCTCTACATGCACATGCCTGGACCACATGTATACACAGAAATAACACACGTCAGATAACACAAATAATCATCATCTTATTTTTGTTTTTACCTCAGTCACGATGAGAGCAATGGTGGGGGTTTTCACTCATCATCTTAAAATCTTAATAATAAAATCTTAATAATAAAACCTTTACCATTTTATCACACAATGAACCACATTCGGTACTAGATATAAGTGAAAGTTACATTTAAAATACTGATAATGTGATGAATGGGGGGAAGGACTAGATTACCTGGAACCTACATTTTTTCAAAGATTAGCTACATGAGATGATCGACATGTAGAGATCATTTTATTTATTCACTGCGAGAATGCTGAGGTATATTTTTGAAATTACTTAATAGTAACTTAAGTTTATATATTACTTTGAATAAAAGGAAATGTATTTTAAGACAAGATCATCTTTCTGGACTCTCCTTATAGTAAGCCAGCTTCTCATTCGCTATTTCAAAGCAATAGAAACATTTGTCAGAAAAATTAGTTATGAAAAAGGAATAAATGGTGTCTGAATTGGAAAGAAAGGAATGAAATTCTCTGGGTCAGCTAATGGCATGATGATGTATGAGTGTGCATGCATGTGTGTGTGTGCGTGTGTGTGTGCATGTGCACCCACATGTACATTCCCAAGATTCCACCAAAACAACTGTTAGAATGGATAAATTCAGTAAAGTTCCACAATATAAAATAAATACAAAATAAATAGTATTTATATACACTAATAAGATACCTGAAAATGTTAAATTAAAAGAAACCATCCTATTCACAAAAGCAACACAAATGAGACATTTATGTGACAATTTGATTGAGGAATTAAGACTTTTATTCTGTAAACTCCAAAGCAGATTAAAGAAAACAGTTCAAAATACAAATAAAAAAGAAAGATTTTTTCCTGTTCATGAATCAAAAAGAATAATGTGGAAATTCCCTTTCTGTGCAAAGCAGTCTGCATATTCAACCCAAGCACTGTCCGATCTCAGCCCTCAGAAATGGAGAGACAGAAAACACAAGGTTCAAGTTCAGCTGGAACCAAAAAGTCTGTGAATAGTACAAAGAATCCTGAGTGAGATGAGCAGAATTGAAGACATCATACTCCTGACTTCAAAATATGTTATAAAGCAACTGTGAACAGAAGAGTAGGGAACAGGCATAAAGTTAGAATCAATGAACAATAGAACAGGACCAAAAGCTCAGAAATAATCACACTTTTTTTTCTTTTTTTTATTTAATTTTTATTGATGCTTTGTGCATTTCATACATCATTTTCCAATTCAGATCAGGCATATTTCCCTTTCCCTTCCCCCCCACACCCACCCCATCCCAGATCATGCATTCTTCCATAACTGTCCTGCATCTTTCTCTCAGTTTTTTTTTTTCATTTTTTAGCTATAAGTGATAATCCATGAGGACAAGCATCCTTCGTGCAAAACTCGGCAAGGCTGCCCCCTGTCACCACTCCTCTTCAATATAGTGCTGGAAACCCTTGCTAGGGCAATAAGGCAAGAAAAGGAAATTAAAGGAGTTCTAATTGGAAAAGAGGAAGTCAAGCTATCCCTTTTTGCTGATGATATGATTGTCTACCTAAGGGATGCTAAGAATTCCACCAGAAAACTCCTAGAAACGATTAAGAGCTTTGGTAAAGTGGCAGGATACAAAATAAATCTAGAAAAATCAGTAGCATTTCTTTACACCAACAGCAAGCAACTGAAGAAGGACTACAAGGAGACCTTCCCACTCACAATAGCCTCAAAAACAATAAAATACCTAGGAACAAACCTAACCAAAGACACCAAGGATCTCTACAACAAAAATTTTAAACCCCTGAAAAAGGAAATTGAGGAAGACGTCAGAAGATGGACAAACCTCCCATGCTCATGGATTGGGAAAATAAATATAGTAAAAATGTCCATCCTACCCAAACTAGTGTACAGATTTAATGCGATCCCAATCAAAATCCCCAAGAGTTTCTTCACAGGCTTGGAAAAAAAATCCTCAATTTCATTTGGAAAAACAAAAGACCCCGAATAACCAAAGCAACCCTGAGTGAAAAGAGCAATACAGGGGGGATCGCTATATCAGACATCAAACTATACTACAGGGCTATAGTCATAAAAACAGCCTGGTACTGGCACAAAAACAGACCAGTTGACCAATGGAATAAAACTGAAGATCCAAACCTGAGCTCATACAATTTCAACCACCTCATATTTGACGAGGGGGCCAAGAAGACACAATGGAGGAAAGACAGCATCTTCAGCAAGTGGTGTTGGCAAAACTGGATCACCACTTGTAGAAGAATGAAATTAAACCCCTACCTCTCACCTTGTACAAAGGTCAACTCCAGATGGACCAAAGACCTCAATGTGAAACCCCAAACTCTGGAGGTGATAGAAGAGAAGCTTGGCAGCAGACTACAAGACATAGGTGTAGGAAAAGACTTCCTAAATCAGACAGCAGCTGCACAAGAAATAAGATCGACAATTGACAAATGGGACCTCATTAAACTCAAAAGCTTCTGTACATCAAAGGAAGCAATAAAGGAAGTGAGGAGAAGACCCACAGAGTGGGAGAAAACCTTCACAGCAGATACATCTGACAAAGCATTAATTTCCAGAGTATACAAGCTACTCAAAAAACAAAGAAGAAAGAAAACAAATGAATCACTCAAAAGATGGAGCAAAGATCTGAAATAATCACACTTTAATTGCACTAAAATAAAATACTTAAATTCAACATTTAAAATTGTAAACTTACTACAATGAAATGTGAAAAGGCCACACCAGTCTTAGTGAAGATATTCTTGACCTTGGATGTGGGAGAACAAGCACAAAAACAGACACAGGAAGATGCAGAACACGGAGCAGGAAAGAGTGCATGCACACTGCTCGTCTAAGTGTGCAAAAGGAAAGTATAGATTTGACAGGTACAGGAAAAAAGTTATTATTACTCTATCATTGTCACCTTACATCTATTAGAATAGATCAAAGCAAATAAGTGTTGGGAAGGAGTCAAGGAAATGAGAACTCTGTACAATTTTCAGGGTGTAAACTATACAGTTTCTAAGGAAACTGGGGTGCAAGCTCTTCACGAAACCAAATGAAGCAGCCTGTGATCCCACACTCCTACTTCTAGGAATATATCAAAAGGAACTGAAATTACCACATCACAGTCACATCTGCTCTCCTGTGTTCAAGGGCAGAATTAGTCACAGCTGCCAAGATATGACATATCTTAAGTTTCCATCAAGGGATGAATGGATAAACTAAATATGATGTAAAACACAATGCAATGCCTTCAAGGGGAACTGACTTCTGCCACTTGGCACAATGTGAGTTACTCTTGAGGAAATTTTGCTAGGTGTATTCCAACCCAGAGAGGCAATTTAGCATATGTGGAGTATAAAATAGTCGACTGCCTTGCGATCAGAGAGATACCTCTTCAGGTAAAGGTATTTCCCCCAAACCTGGCTACATGTGCTTGATCACTGTCCTATGTGGTAGAAGAAGAAAATCTATTAACAACTTATCCTCTGACCTGTGCCCACCCATGCTCACACATACCTATATACATAAATACCCACACAGCCCTATACACACATACATACAAACACACCCCCTACACACATATACATATACACCTACACATGTAGAAAAACACACAAAGACATGGAGACATACATGAATATACAAATACCCCTAGACACACACCCCTACACAGACACATGCATACATACAAACGCATACACATACACATACACACACACACACGCAGACACACAAGATAAAGAAATAACTGAAAATTTGAATTGACTTTCTAAAAGAAGAGAGTAGATGGCGGTTATCAAAACTGGGTAAACAGGTTTCCATGAGGATGTGCAAAGTTACTAATTTAAGGGAAAACTTTCAACCAGAGAGAATCAGTTCTGAGATCTATTGCAAAGGACAATAATTATGGTCAGAAATACATACTGGGTATTTCAAAATAACAAATAATGTACTTCAAATGTATCACCACAAAAATAATTGCAAAAAATAATGTGACATGTGGGTGAATTAGCTAACTCACTGCATGGAATACATATGGCAAAAGCCAAAATGGTCTCATTAATGTGATAAAACTATGTCTGGTTAACTAAAAGAAATATATGTATTTTAGTTTAGTGGTGTATGCCTATAATCCCAGGGCTTGGGATAGATATAGATATAGATATAGATGATATAGATATAGACATGGACATAGACATACACATACACATAGCTATAGAGATACAGAGATATAGAGAGATAGTTATATAGAGATATAGATATAGATAAAATCTCTCTCTCTCTCTCTATATATATATATATATATATATATATATATATATATATATATACATATATATATATATATATAAAACCGATGCAATGCCAACCAAAATACCCTCAGCATTCTTCACAGAGCTAGGAAAAATCATCCTAAATTCATATGGAATAATAAACGATCCTGGATATCCAAAGCAATCCTGGAAAAAGAACAATGCTGGGATGACGGCCACACCAGCTCTCAGATTGTATGACAGAGCCATAGTCCCTCAACTTTTATATTAGGAAATTTTGATAGTGAAATGTTGAAATGAAAACATAAAAGAAGAAAAAGGAAGTTACTTGGTCTTCTTGTTTCCCAGCCCTCATGACAAATACTGGGATAGTCACATGGGGGATGAAGTGGACAACGAGGGACAGAGCCACAGCTCGACTGTATCACTGCAGAAGAGAATGGGCAGTGGAAGCCCCCTCCTCTCTTTCTACAGACTTCGAGTTCCCACCACAATGTAAAGTCCTCATCCATATTCAAGGTCAGAGCTCCTATATATTAGAAATCGGGCTCTTCTAATGAATTCTTTCTTTAAGATGTCAATAATAAGAATGAATTCTTCATCAAGAGGGGTGGTATTATTCATCTAATCAATCTCCTCAACTTCCCCAGGATCTACATGCAATATTTAGAGTGCAATTTAGAATTCTTTATCTGCATCAAGAAGAATATTGATGTATCTAAACTTCTGACCTTGGATATTACTGGAGGGCACTATACACTATCTGGGCAGCATTCTATTCAACACAAGCTGTCATTTACATGCATGTGTCAGAGCTACTTATGATGTACAGCATCGCATGGACTTTACCCTCCATGAAGAAAATAACTTCTATCTGCTTTGTCTATTGCAGTATGCCCAGCTCCTGACATGAGAGGGGGATTGAAATTCAGGCATTTCATCTTCCTTTGTGCAGCTTATTTTATCAAAGCATACTATAAGTTCTTTGTAGCTTCAGTTTTATAAGCAGCTTGCCTTCAGGATGGTTCTAGCCAGCACTAGGTCTACAAAAGTCTTATTACAGCTTTCACTGAAGCAATGACTTATAGCTGGCACCATAGTTTTATAATATAAAAGGGGATCTTCAAGGAAAGTCCCAAATGTAACCTCTGTACCTCCTAAAACAACTGCATGATGGATTTTACCATCTCAAGAATTTTCTTATTTTCAGAAATAGTAGGTCCTGAGAATGAAACTTAAGCAATGTGAGTTCAAGACCTCTATTCCTTTTGTGGTAGACTGTCTACTTATCTGTGGCAGGAAAAAATGAGTCTTGGGGATCATTCTGCAGCCAATGTCTCATTATTGGGTTAGGAATCCTATTTCCTTGTCATTTCAAGAAATTTAATCTCATAAATAAATTAATAAAATAACATTTCATATTTGCTTTGCAAATATGATCAGCAGAGGTTATATGTAAACTACACTGGGGATCAACTACTTCAACCCCACAAAGGTGATAATGTATTTTTTTATATCCTCATATTAAAGGCCAGAACATTTCTGCTACCTTCTTGGTTCCCCAGGAGAACAGGATCTCCCTGTTTCACAGGAGTGCTCTCCAAGACTGCAGGGGACACTTCTGGGTTAGCTTTCTATTACTCATGACAAAGGAATCCATGCCAACTCTGAGACACAGGACCTCCCCCAAATTACAGCTTGCATCTTTGGGCAGAGGGATGAGAAGCACTTAATTAGCAATGAGAGACAAGGGAATATTTTTAATAACTTTTCTCTTGGTGTCTTAAATAAAATTTCTCATGGCAATTCAAACGATTCAAGGCATCATCTAACTTAGAGGTATATAGTAGGTATGTAGATTAAGAGCTAAACTTCTGTCTTTAAACTCTCTCTTTCTTGCTCTTTCTGTCACATACTCACAGAAAGACACAAACAAGCAGAGACACACTGAGAAATATTTTAATACAAGAGATCAATAAACTCCCTTTTCCTAACAGTAAGCCAACCAAAAACTTTTCAGAACAAATTAGAAACTGTTTTCAAGACTTCACTTTGATGAAGTCCAATAACTTCTTGGATCATGGTGCAGTAATCAAAAGACAGTAAACAATCCATGTTTTTGATCTTCAGTATATACCAAATAAGTTTCTTGAGATTTTTTTTTTTTTTTTTTTTTTTTTTTTAAGAAAAGGTTACGAAGTGGCTTTCATATCCACTCCTGTCTGGAGCTCTCATTTAGCCAATATCTAAAAAAGTAAAGGGAGATATTGTAGTTAATGACCAGTGACCATAGGCCAACTCCAGTGTTCATATAAAAGGAAAAAGGAAAATGGAAAGACTTGGGAGGAACTAGCAGGTTGGGTTGTTTCCGAGTTTCTTCTTTGCCAACCCTGCCACATGAAGGCTTTGCATTCTTTTTTTATTTTATTTTATTTTATTTTTTGGTCTTTTTGAAACAGGGTCTCCCTGTAGCCCCAGCTGTCCTGGAATTCACTCTGTAGACCAGGCTGGCCTTGAACTCACAAAGATCTGCCTGTCTCTGCCTCCCAAGTGCTAGGATTAAAGGCGTGCGCCACCACGCCCAGCTCAGCATTCTTAATACTTTTCACTCCCTTTGGAACCACAGGGTTCACATTCCCTAAAGAAGCTCAGAACACACTCCAGACATAATAAATGAGAATCTGCAATGAACAAGTTCCTCAGATAACAACTATGCATACTGGACGAGAAGAAGCTCTATACTAGAGAAAGAAAACCACTTCCTTAAGTTACTATTTATGGAACCCCTGATTTGCTGTTGCCTAATCCTTCTGATTTTCTCATGACCAAAGTGCTTCATGGATGTGGAAACTGGATTATCCCAGGCCAACAAACACCAATTCCAAGTCACCCTGCACCCTGCACCATCTTTACATCATATGCTACCTCTTGAGCTTCAAACAGCCCTTTCCTCATTCTTTGTCTATCACCACAGGGGAATCACATCCAAATCAGCTCTTTCCTTTCCTAAGAAAAATCCTCCTTCCCATCCCCAGAATCTAACAAATGGCTATTTGAAGAGAAACTTGAGATATAAAGTAGAATTCTTTTTATCTTCTCTCTAAACCTCTATATAAGAAAAGAGCCATCAGTTCAAACTGCAGATTGAATTACAGTCCCCAAAGCATACTAGGGAACACAATCTAATCACAGATGCTCAATAAACTACCGTGCTACTAAATCTACTTTATTTTTACTCCATTTATTCCATTTATCATGGGTTATTTTCAATATCTCAGGCATATAAATATTTTAGTTCACATATACAATTTAATTAGTTAAAAGTACAAAATTGAAGCCAAAATAGCTCATTTGTTCTGGGCACAGAAATGCGAAGCACTAGTCAACAAAGAACACATAGATATGTCATTGAGGGGAGACAGCTGTTATCTCCTTTAGGGTGGCTGTGGTTGGAATTAGGGGTGTTATCTAGGCTTCCCACTTAAGCATCAGGGGTCTGAAGTTGTTGCCGCTTCAGAATTAAGCAGCTTTACATCTCCCCTTGATTCTGAATTAAGCCATATAGAGCTGTCTCTCACAATCTATCATATAGGACCACCTGGAGAAAGCTCCCACGTTTTTGTGTCTTGGAACTTGCTTCACCTTTGCCTCAGTTTATCTAGTCTCAAACTCTAACCTCTTAAAGTTTATGTAAGTTTCAGGGAGTATATGGCAGGAATCAGGAGCTATTCACTGGGACAAGTAACCTCAACAGTTCATAGGAACCCCACAACTTTTTAGGCCATGATCCCAAGAACAGAAATCCTGCTTTCTTTGAGTCTGGTGATGTTAAAGAGTTTCAAGAGAGAGGGCTGGAGAGATGGCCTAGTGGTTAAGAGTGCTGACCACTCTTGCAGAGGACCCGGGTCCGATCCCCAGCACCCACATGGCAGCCGAAAACCGTCTGAAACTCCAATTCCAGGAGAACTCCAGTTCCAGGGGAATCTGAGACCCTCTTCTGACCTCCGTGGCATTGCACGACACGGGTGCACAGACTTGCATGCAGACAGTACATTCCTACACATACAGAAATAAATAAAATTAATAATAAAAAAAGTTTCAAGAGATATGTAAGAGTGTGGTCTGTGTTTCCAACCATTCTTACATCACTAGGAGTTGTGTACCACTGGCATAACCATCAATATCAGCACCATTATCATACAGTCACCATCATCTTCACTACTACCATGACCATCATGGCCATCATCATTGTCATCACTATCACCATTACTATCATTGTCATCACCATCATCACCAGCACTGAAAGTATGGGCAGCACCACAATCACCATAATCCTCACTATCACCACCGCCATCACCCGTCATTCTCAGGACTACAGTAATCACCTTCATCATCATTCTTCTGGTTATTTTGTCAACTTGACATGAACCTGTGGAGAAGGAACCTTAATTAAGGAATATTCTGTATCAGACTGACCTATGGGCCTGTCTTCTTCTTTTTTTTTTTTTTCAATTTTAAGTGATGTAGAAGAGCCCAGCTCACTGGGGATGTTGCCATCCCTGGGCAGGCGGGCCCAGGCTATAGAAGCATGATAGCTGAACAAGCTCTCTGAGAGCAAGCCAGTGATCAGCCTTCTTCTATGGTATTTACTTCGGTTCTTCCCTCTACACTCCTGCATTGAGTTCTTTCCCTGACTTCACTCAGTGATGGATTATGAGATATAAGCCAAATAAACATTTCCCCAGCAAATCAGTTTTGATCACTGTTTAACACAGCACTAAGAAACCGTCTTCATTGCCACTATCATCACACCATCATCAACACCATCACTACCATCACACCATCTCAATCACCTCCATTTTAAAGATAAGGAAACAATGATGCAAACATTCAAGGATACTTCCTAAGATCACCCAACTACTATCTAGGTATAACACAACCATAGTAATGTGATTTTAGAGTCCATGGTTTTAGAACTCAACATCATTTCATCTCACCAGATAAGTTTAAGTGCTTAAGCCTCATGAAGCAAGGTGCAATAGACCCAGACACCAACATGTTCAGAAACATCATTGGACAATTATAACTGTCCGAGTTCTTTATAAATCTCCACTTCTCTCCCAGAACTGAGGACAGTGGTTATGGTGACAAGCTTGCTGTTGCAGCTACTCTTGCTGTTTCATGTCATCTTTCATGGAAATGTATTTATTATCCTGATTTGACAGCAAAAATGAAAGAAGTGGGAAGCACCAAGGGAACTCAAAACCATGATCACATTCTTCATTGGGGGAGGATATGGCATACCTGTATTGATTTATTTGTTCCACCTTTCTTCTATTAAGTAATTACTCACCCTGATACTGGTCTCTCTCTCTCTCTCTCTCTCTCTCTCTCTCTCTCTCTCATACACACACACACACACACACACACTCACACAATCAGATATCAACTTCCCTGATTGGCCTTTTTACATCTGTTCTTTTCACATTTTGCCCTCATTGCATGGTCTCTGAGATTTACCAGTATTCCAAGTTACATAGGTTACATCCTTGTGACAATCAAATACGCTCTAATTTTGGTGACTGAGGAGATGGTTCAGTTTGCAAAGTTCTTGCCTCACAATCATAAGGCCCAAAGTTTGACCCTAGAATGATATAAGAATATCAATCACAGTGGTGTATGCCTGTGCTCTCTGTGCCGAGTAGGCAGCGATGGGAAGATCCCTCTGGTGCACTGGCAAACCAGTCTCTCCTAACTGCTAAGCTCCAGGCCAATGAGAGACTGTGTTTCAAAGGAAACGGGTGAAATTCTTGAGATTGACACCTGATGTTGTCCTCTGTCCCATACCCCCCCACACACACAGAAGCAGCCACCACCCCACATACACACACAAGGTCGCACATACCAGGAAGTGATGCTCACTCTGCTGCATATCTGCAGGACGGTACCAGGGCAAGCAGAGAACATCTTACCTTAGGGAAGCTTGATGACTTATTCTTTACTTGCTTCACTAGAGAAAGCCAGAAAATAGAAACCTTTTAAGCAAGCAAAGCCCTGATGTTTGGGTCGTACATAGCAGCTTGTATCTGCCAGCTACGTGATACCCCATTTCTTCCCTCGGATCAATCAAGGATTTCTAACTTGAAATGTAGAAGAAATTGAGAATGGAGACCTCAGGCCATTTACCAAACTACAACACAAATAATAATTGTACAACCTATTAGCTCTTCTTTCCCTTGTCTTGAAATTACCAATGAAACTATTGATATGTATGGCTAAGAGACATAGAAGACACTAGGAGATAGAAAAAGTGGCATTTCTATGGAGAGTTTACAAGTGTAAATATGCATTTACAGAAGATGGCTCATCAGATAAGAACCAGTGGCCTACTAGGCACATGTTTATGTAATTAAGAAGTACAAGAGGGCTGGGGGATGGTGGCACAGTCAATAACGTGGTTCTTGTAGAGCACGAGGATCAGAGCTCCCATCTCTAATACATAAAATCCAGGCTTGGTGGTATGTACCGGTGACTCCAGTGCTAGAGAAACAGAAAAGGAGGCTCCCCAAGGCTCACTGGCCATGTAGTGAGACTGTCTCCAAAAGGAATATGGAGAGCAACCAAAGAGAATACCTGCTGTGGAAATTTGACATCCACACACAGTTACACACAAACACATAAACAAATACATGTGCATATATACACACTCATGCAGCCATATGTATACACACATACATACAAAGCACATATGCATACACATGTGCACACATAGAGATACACACATAAACATATATGTATCCACACACACACACATACATACACGGACCTGTACAGATAAAGAGTAACAAGAAATAATTCTGAGAGAGAGAGAGAGAGAGAGAGAGAGAGAGAGAGAGAGAGAAAGAGTTTGACTTAGGGAGGGAGGAGAAGATGGAGGGATGGGGAAGATGGAGAGAGGGAGATGAAGAGAAGCTCTGATTTGAAGGGGAATAATACCAGAAGGAGTATACATAAAGGAAGAGGCAAATAAACAATAAAGCACAGAATTCACAGGTACACCTATTTTGTTACCTACAGAAGAAAAAGAGCAATTTTTTTTCTTTTCTGAGAGGGAAAATAACACAGAGGAAGAGAGTGAGTGTCTACCTAGCAGGGAACAACGGCAGGCCTTATATCTATGTTCAGCAACCGAACTCAGATTTTCTTGTTTAAGGCAGAGAACAACTGTGGTAAAGTAGCAATGTCCGAGTTAGGGTCCCTAGAAAAAAGTGCCTCGAGTGGATGTGTTTCCATATTTGTATTTCAAGGAAAGGAAAACACCCTGAAAACACAGGAACATCTAACGGAAATTGGGAGGGGCAACAGAAGAATGGAGAGAGGAGATGCACACATCATCCCTTGGTTTGCCAAGGAAGACAGAATAAGGCATTGGCCACAGCCTTTAACTATCATGCAATAATCACACAGGGCAGGACAAGACACTGACTGCCCTCTTTAACCATCACACAGTAGAGATTAAAGATCATCGTTCCACTCCCTCTTCTGCAATGGTCCCTGAGCCCTGGGTGGTTGGAATTTAATATAGGAGTTCTGTCTAAGGGCCCGCACTCTGTAGACTCTTGTTCTCCATGTTTTGGCTATTTGTGGCCTTTTGTGTTCATTGCCTTCTTTGCCTGTGGGGGCTTTGTTCATTAGAGTTGAGTGATGTATTGGTATTGTCTCTAATCCTTGTTCCACTGTGTTTCATAAGCCTTAGGTGGAAAGGTTCCATTGTACATATGTCACTTAGGGTTGGGCATTTCACAGACTTATTCTCCATGTGTGACCAGCTGTGTAACTATGTCTCTGTCTGTTGCAAATAAAACTTCTTTGATGACTGGTGACTGGCATACTTGTCTGTAAATATAAGGATCCATATTTAACATACAGTAAATTAGGGATATGACAGCCTTAGGGTTTTCTCTAAGACCTATGACTTCTTTAGCAACATATATTTGGCTATGTTTACAGTATATGAGTTCCCTCCCACTGAGCCAGATTTAAGTCTAATGAGGTAGCTGTTGATTAGTCCCAAGAAAGACATGCCACTACTGCTTCAGTAGTTTTCTATGCCAGTCGTTGTTGTAGATTTTAGGCCTTAAAGCTGGAGTTGGACCATTGATTGATGTCCTCCCTTAGCAGCTTGCATAGTGTTCTTCAAAGCTATGAGATCTAGCCTTAGAGAAGATGGCTTCCAGGTCAATTCCACCTCCATGGTTCCAAGTCCTATGTCCGAAGTATGTCCTATCTTCATCAGCAGGATCTTGCCTTAGAGTTCTTTGAGGAAGACCCAATCTTCTTTAAGGGAGTGACTCTAGATAGCCTGATTAGACACCAGTGAGTGAACCTGCCCTGAGGGATGTCTGGGTACACTAACTTGAAGCCTTAATATAAATTATAAGAATGCATGAAATCCATTGGGGGCGGTCTATGGAAGGGAATAGATGGTGAGGGGGATATAAAGGTGATGAACATGTTTTATATGAAATATACACAAAAACCGAACTAAAATAGAAAAAAAAATCCACAAAAATCAAATTAAATGATCGAAAGAGATGGAGGAAGTATATGGAAGAAAAGTTCTGCACAATTTACTGAAATTATTAGAATCTGTGTTATTTGGAAAAATAGTGAGAAATCTTTGGATTTCATTTTCTAAACTTTTCTAAGAAAAATGATATTTTATTATCCGATTGAATTTTTCCTTGATTTAGGCTATAAATCAATCTTTAAACCTGCAATAAAGTTTATTATACTCAAGAAAAACAAAAACAGCAAAAGAAAAACAAAAACAACCAAAAAGATGAAAGATACAGTGAGAATTCATTTAACTGGAGGATATTCCTCACCCTAATTTGTTCCCCTATGTAATTTGCTATGAACTGGGAGAAAATGACAGAGAAATCAATCGTGTTGGAAATATCATGGGACTGAGTGTGCGCTCAAGGTCCCACCATACAGAATGCCATGCGAGTGCCACAGATTCAGATAGCATGTACTTCAGCTCAGAGTCCTCAAATATGCCAGGCTTGGAGTAAGAGAGCAGGGTGACACCTCTGCCCCTTGGGATGAATCAGTGGCACTCAGCTTTCAGAGGAGGAAAGGATGTAAAATGCACCCAGGAATGGACTTTCTGTCTATCTCTTTTTAAGATATATATGTGACATCAACCATCAAGAGAAAATGGGCAATATGAAGATTAATTGCACGGGATATGAATTTTGGCCATCCCTCTATCTAAAATCTAGACAAATTGCTCAGTATTTGAAGTCTCAGTTTTCTTATCTGTAAAATGAATATCTAGACCCTAAAGTCTTCTTCTCTCCCATTTTTTTCATAACAGAGGGGAAATGCCCTTGACACTTACCTTGGAAACAATACCTTCAACTGAATAACTGCAGTGCACCATCTGCTACTGAAAGGAAACATTAAACATGTTTCTCTATACCAAGCATTCATCTGTAGGAAAAGCCATGAATCCAAGCTGCTTTTATGATTTACACTGAATGTTTTGGAACACATGCTTTGGAACTATGACTAGGAGGGGGTGTTTCTCCCACCTGCCTCAGGTACCCAGAGAATATTCTGTGATTTATATGTAGGTCGCTGAACGCAACCAGCGCTCTGCTGAACAGCCTATGTGAATGATCCTGCACCAATCACTTAGAATAATTAGGAGCTTATAAAATGACCATATGTAGTCATTATGAATAATTGCATGGAATCATTGAGGAAATCCCTCTTCTCAGTCTCCTCCCCCACCTCAACACCTGAAGGAAACTGGAGGAAGAGAGAGGAGCTGGGTAATTAAACATTCTTTTAAAAATATAGTCAGGAAAAATGAATTTCCTGTATGGGAATTCTTTCTGTCTATGTCAACCTGGCTGAAATACCTTCCTATTAAACTACAAGAACAGAATAGGGTTCAGTGTGAAATGTTTTGCAAGGGACTAAATGTCTTCTGGCTTTCCCCCAACAACCCTGGGTCAAGGTGTCCAGGAGGTGATAGGGAGAACCTTGGGGACATTTTCCAATCTAGGAGTAATTTAACAGTTCACCTCATTCCATGCTTCCTAAACTCGTTCAGTCATTTTGAATGTTAGTTGGTGGTGTGTTGACTCATGTTTGGTAGAAATTCCCCAACACGCTTCATTACCTAACCAATAAAGCAATCTAGTAGAGTTATTGAATCATACCGTGCTCGCTGTATTACTACCCTCTTGTTTTTATTTTGATATGTGATTGTTCCCTTGGACTATTGCTCAAGAGGTGCAGATATGTTTCATAACCTTTCAGAAAAATCCTTCCCATCAGGGATACGAGTCCCTCATTCCAATACAGCACTCCGTCCCAGATGAAGTAAACAGACAAACAATACCACACACCCAAGGCAATCTAAAACACACTATGGACTTTGTCACTGTGCTATTTTTTAATTTAATATATGCTGGCAGGGTACAAAGCCAACTTATTATCTTCATTTCCTTCAGAGCAAGTTGCTTTCATTCCAGATTTCCTTAGCTGGAGACTTATCTTGTGATAAGTAAATGCATTTCATCCTGTGAAGAGTAAACAATCTTGTATTGAATGGGAGATCCAAGCTTTGACAAATGTAAGCAGACTTGATAACCGGAGAAGAAATGTATGCAAGTCACTGATTTCACTCTGGGATGCCATGTATAGTCACTAAGACACTGGGCAAAATAGCAGAGTCTTGGTGTCTTAGGGCTTCTGGCGTCATAGAGGGTGGAAAGGATTCTAGTTAGCTCTATCTATGTTACTTCGACTCAGCCTAGACTCACCTGATATGGGAGGCTCAAGTGAGGGATTTCCTGGGTAAGACTGGTCTATGGGCATGTCTCTGGAGGAGTGACTTGATTTTTTAATTGGTATTGGAGGGCCCAGCCTTCTGTGAGTGCTACCTTCCCTGGGCAGGCAGTCCTGAAATGATTGAGAAAGCCAGCTAAGCACAGGCTGGTTGGTGAGCATCCTCCATGGCTTCTGTCTTGAGTTCTTGCCTGACTTCCGTCAAGGATGGACTGTCACCTGGAAGTGTAAGTTACATAAACCTTTTCTTCTCCTAAGTTGCTGTTGATTAGAGAGTTTTAGCATAACAGAAATCAAACTAAAACAGGAAGTCACAGCATCCTACAGAAAATGTAAAGGAGTCCAATCAGCCTTAATGGAAGAAATTCGTATTGTAAGGAAGATTCAATGTTACCACCATCAAATACCATGCTACACACATGGAAGGACTGAGGACATAGCTCAGTAGCAGAACAATTGCCTAGAGAAGCAAGGTCCTGGGTTCATTCTGTAGCAACAAATAAAAAAAAAATATAATATAAGGGGTGGGAGAGATGGCTCAGCAGTTAAGAGCATTGGCTGCTCTTGAAGACGACCCAGGTTCGAGTCCCAGCACCCACATAGCAGCTAACAACCGTTCATAACTCCAGGTCTAGGGGATCTGACCCCCTCTTCTGACCTCCATTACCACTACATGACATGGGTATACTTACACATATGTAGGCAATACACTCATAAAAAATCTAATGTAAATATCCATTCTAATTAGTTGTCTTGGATTTTCTTAAACTTATGCATAATTACTTATCATAAAAAGCAGAATTGGGCCATCAGAATCACAGTATCTGTTAGAGATTTGGGGATCCATAAAGAAGTAATAAACATGTCTGACTAGGGTGATGGTGTTGTGCAGCTGCATCATGGACTGTTGGAAGATCTGGCAGATAACACGAAAGGCTCTGTTAACAGATGTACTTCTTCATCATGCCTATTTTTATTCCCTTCAAGAACAGTTTATTTTGAATACTGCCGAGTGTCAGACATGGCAGACACGAACACCCAAAGTCATGAAGGTTTGACATCTAGTTTCCATAGATAGGGTTGTTCCAGGAGACTCTTTCCAAAGTTGACTTACTGCTAGGTGCCTGAGCACTGATGACACCCGCTGTAGATGAGGACATGGAAGTTCTGAATCTTAAAGTGAAAGGGATTTCAGAAAAGCAAATGTGAATTTTAAGCAAATCAGAATTTCAAAGAAAGATTCCAGCTAATAATCAAGACAACCTGAAGCGTGTAGCCTGGGAGTCAACTGCTCATTAGGGCTGGGAGTCAGGAGTTGTGTATCTGGGAAAACCTGGCACTGTATCTCTGACCTTGCCAGAACACATAGCTGTTTCAACTATCAAGATAGGCAACTTCCTAAAACACCGGCTTTTTGCTCCAGAAGTCCTAAATGATCCTATCTTTGTAATCAGCCAATCCAGACTGAACAATTCTCTCTTCTCCTATACTTTCTTGCATGGATGGACCCGAGTAGGAAGCTGGAGGTGAACTTTGACTCTGTAAACAACTCCTTTGTTCCTCCACAATGCATTATGCTGAAATGCATTTAATAAATGTCTAAAACAAAGCTTCTTATCTTTCATGATTTATTTTCTAATAAACTCTAACAACATAGGAATATGGGATTAATCTCCCCACCAACTTTTTGGGGAAGGTGTGATGAAGTTAATTTGTAATTATGTATTCAAAATATTTCCTCTTTTTCAAAACTATAAAGATGCAGTCATAACTTGTATAAATATTCACAATCATAGACTTTTTTTAAATTTAAATTTGATTAAGAAATGTATGAAATGCACAAAACCTCAATAAAAATTTATATATGTGTGTATGTATGGTGTGTGTGTGTGTGTGTGTGTGTGTGTGTGTGTGCCTGGAAGTTAACATCAGGTGTGTGCATTCGTCTCTCTCTGTTTTATTTATTGAGGCAGGGTTTATTTCAGAAACCCAAATTCACCAGCTCCCACTTGTTTAACTAGGCACCTTGGCCCCAGTAAGGGGGTTTCCTGTCTCTGTCTCTCGAGAGCTGGAATTCCAGGTGACCACCCTACCAGCCCAGTTTTATGTGTGTGCTTGAGGATCTGAACTCTGGCCTTTATAGGGTAAGTCCCCTGAGCCATCTCCCCAGCCCTCCTATAATCCATTTTTCTCATATTTATCTATTTATATCCTGGCTTTACACCCTTCCACTCCCTTCCTCTTCCTCATTAGTCCCTACTAATGTCTCTTTTTTTTTTCTTTTTAAAAATAGAATTTTAACACCAAAAACTGTACTTTGAAAAATTTTATGAAAGTATTGATGACATGGCTATAAGGAAATAAAAATAAACAATCACATAAAAGAACAAGCAAAAGAAGCTAACAGGCTTCACATAAAAAAAGACAATGTTATAAAAAGATTCTTTAACATAGGTGTGGTGACACACAAGTATAACTTGAGCACTCAAGAGGCTGGATAAAAGGGCCCTAAGCTTGAGGTCAGCCTGGGCTACATAGTGAGACCCTGTCTCATAATTAAATAAAAAAACAAAAGTGCTGGGGATATATATCAGTGGTAGTGCTTAGCTAGTATACACAACACCCTGGGTTCCATCTCCAATATCACAAAAGAACTCTCAATTGTATGGAACAGGGTGCATGGTGTTAGTTTAACAATTTAATTATATGCAGCAGCATGGGTAATATCTGTGATAGACTGTATTGCAGTTTTTTTTAGATTTGTATATGTAATTTTGTGTATAAGGGGCACATAGGTGCAGGTACCCATGGAAGTCAGCCACAGGCATGTGTCAGAACCTCTGCAGCTGGAGTTATAGTTGGTCATGAACAACATCATGTGGGTGCTTGAAACCAAACACAGGTCTCTCTATAAGAGCTGTAGATGCTCTTAACCACTGAGGCACGTCTCCAATCCCTGTAAACCCCACTCTTTTTCCAAGTACATGACCCCTAGGCCATTTAACACAGCACCCACATTTCTATATGGGATGTATATTATTAATTTTCTTGTTATTGTTACAAAATCTCCAATAAGAAGCAACTTAATGGGGGAAGGGTGTGCTGGGTAGCTTTAGTGTCAACCTGACTCAGCTGGGTTGAGGGAGCCCCAGTTGGGGGATTGCCTCTATTGGACAGGCCAGTGGCCATGTCTGTAAATCATCTTCTTGATTGCTGAGTGATGTGGGAGGATCCAGCACACTCTGGGCAGTGCCACTCCTGGGCAGGTTGTTCTGTATTATATAAGAAAGCAGGCTGGGCATGGGCCAGGGGAGCAAGCCAGTAAGCAGCATTCCTCCATGGCCTGCCTCCAGGTTCCTGCTCTGAGTTCCTACCTTGGGCTCCCTCAGTGATGAATTGTAACCTGGGAGATGTAAGATAAATAAACCCCTTCCTCCCCAAGTTGGTTTTGGTAAGAATGTTTTATCACAGCAATTGAAAGCAAACTAGTACAAAACGTTTACATTGGCTCATAATCTTAAAAGATACAGCCTAGAATGTAGCAGTAGGGGAAATGGCAGCATGATCCCATGGCTGTTGTCACACATGCCATCCTCCTTCAGGAAGCAGCTTCAGGAAGTGAGGAGGCCTTCACTCAAGGCCTTCACCAGTGTCTCACTTCCTGAACATGTGGCGGGCATTCTACATTCGAACCATAATAGCAGGTGACTGGTTTACACTCTGGCACCAACTGGGAGACATTACACAAAGAAAAAAAAATCTCATAGTCCCATCATGCAGCAGAAAAAGCGAGCCCCAGAAGGATGATGGCAGTGAGATTCAGGACTCTGCAATCTTACAGTAGAGTGCTTGTTAGAGAGCCTCAGTGTCTCCCAAATGCAAACAATGTCATTTCAGGATACAGAATGGCACTGGCATGTCTGTGTGACATCATAGAGGCATCTGCAAACATTAATTGGGCTCTCTGTGGCCAAAGTAAAAGAACATTTGCAGAGATATAATAACAATTACTCTGGAATTATTTATAGACTCAGATGCACAGTGGCTTGTGTTGAACATAAAGGAATTCTACAGATGAGAGGGGATTGGGGAGAAAGGAAATCCTATTCACATCAGAGCAAGCATATTGCAGATGACCTTGATGACTTAATTTCATCAGTTGTTTAGTAATGATGGGCTGAACTGAGTGTTAATATTCTATAATGTGTCACTTTGCTTGTGTTCATCTCAGAGTGTGATAAAAATGTCACTCTATTTTAACAGCATTGGACGAAGTGGTTTTATCGCTGGGGGAGATTTAAATCCTACAATTCACAAATGGAGGTGACAGTGATGAGCACACTTAAAGTTCAATGCTCATTTGTGGTTCACTCTAGAATAATCTGCAGGGGACTGTGGTAACATAGTCACTCTAGGATACAATCTGTTTCATGAAATCATAAGGCATCTGTAACTTTTGAGCTCCAGTGCCCAAGAAGATCACATATTTAGCATTATGGCAACTTTTGGATGTAGTTTATGTTATCTGTATTTATACAGATAACATAAATCTATAAACAGATTTCCCCTGGAGACTCTAAGAGACACCATCCAGGAGAATGACAAAGAGAAAAAGAAGATGAATTTTCAAAGCACAGGACAGTGCTTCTACTTCTGATTTGAGCATTATAACACGCACACTTGAAAGAATGTTATGTGCTGCTACTGCTAAACACCTGAATGTGGTGCGACCAGCTTCCCTTCTGCAATGAAATTCTCTTCCATAGAATAGACAGACCTCCAGGGTAGTGCTGTAGAGAACTCTACCTCCCTAGGCTAGCCTGCATCTGTCCAAACAAGTCACATATAAACTCAACTCTGCATACCTCATCAATTCTTCATCAAAATTTCTTGGGGACCGCTGGACTGAGTACATCACTGCATCTGGGAGGATATTCTTCCTGTAAGCAATGCTTTCCACATTGTCAAGAGACAAACTTGTTGACACACTTTCAAACCATAACTGATCTCCAAATCAGGGGCTTGTACCAAACCAGGGGATGTTTGTGCATCTTATATTCAGTTAAGGTCCGGTGAAACCTACAAGCCCTTTTTAGAAAGGAAACAATGACTAAAGAGTTTTCTTCCCTCTGGACTGAATCATGCTGTGCTCAAATAAATTCCCCAGTCATTTATTTAGTCAGTGCTGCCAATGGCCCTCACTGTGACCTCAGTCCATTTCCCCTGGTGGTGGTTTCTCTAAGCATCTAATTTCTAAACAGTTTAACAAAGTGCCAGACATGCACTCTGTGGTCTGTGTTCATACAAAGTCTCATGCACTGACTCAAAGGGTATAAGAGAACATGGGTCAACTCCAAACTTATGTCTAGAAGAGCTGGGGCCACGGTCATCTACTGTGTAGTTCTGGAGATGCCATTTGGCTTACATGGACCCCTTTAGAGGAGCAGTGAGCTCCATCTGAATGAACCTTTCAACCTTGTAGCATTTACTGGGGATGGGGAGGCTACCTTCTTTGGATCCACTTAACCACCTACTAAGAGTTTTTCCATTTTCTGCACTACAGTGTTAAGTTCATTTATGTGTTAAGTTCAAGGTCAGGACAAGGATGATGCTGTCTGGGTACATGGAGATCCCTATCATCAGAGGGGAAAACTGTATGACCTTGAAAACAGGGGAAGAAGGCTGGGGGGAGGGGCAGCTCAGTGGGTAGAGTACCTTCCTGTAATGGGTGAAGCTTTAGAGTCAATAACCAGGGCAGCATAAGACCATATGTGGTGGTGTGTGCTTGTATCTCAGCATTTGGGAAGTGGAGCTCAGAGACTCAGAAGTTTAAGGCCGATCTTGGCTACATAGTAAGAGCTAGGATCCCGGCTGAGCTACGTGAGACCTGGTTTCAAAAGAAAATATGAGAATGGTTACAGCTGATGCTTTAGGTTATCCTTTGACCCAGAAATGCTTGATGTTGTTCTAGTCTGTTTTCTCTGGCAATGTCCTTCTCATTAGGTAACAGACGGGCAGATAGGTCCACCTTGATGAGTGAATGCCCACCTGGACCCTGATTATCTGGGGAACTCAAACCCCACAGACTTTTGCCACAGTGGCTAAAGGCCTTTCAGGTCAGACTCTTTTTTGGTGTTTTTGAGGCAGGGTCTCTCTGTACCCCAGCTGGCTTGGAACTCGCTCTGTAGACCAGGCTGACCTTGAACTCACAGAGATCCGCCTGCCTCTGCCTCCTAAGTGCTGGGATTAAAGACATGCACCACTATGCCAGGACTCAGGTCAGACTTTTTTTTTTCATTGAATATTTTACTATGCTAATGATCATTAGATAGATAGATATAGAGATAGAGATAGAGATATTCATAGAGATATGGATATAGATATAGATATCAGGTTTACAGGATGTTCTGTTTTACATCAGCAAAATCCATGGTCCAAGAATAAACTAGCTAGGTCTCATTTCCCCACCAGGTTCCATCTGCTCTACTTCCTGGATGTTAAAGGTTACGCCACAGGTTTTTCCCAGGTCAAGCCATTCTGCCACTTCTACTTAAGTGCCAACCAGCCACCTTGCAAGGTGTTCACCCTTCCCATTCCCTCTGTTCCCCCACTCCAGCCACCTTCCTCCTCTTTGAAGGTTACCACCAAGTCATTTGCTGACTTGGGTGAGCTCCAGACAGGTACTGGGATGAGACATCTGTGCACAGAATGATCTTGAAATGCTGGGTTTTCATTTACCAAGCAGAAACCTATGGAGGATAAAATGGAACCATCTTGGATAAAATGGAGACCAAAGTGAGATGAAGGGTGTGGAACTTCGTGTTTGTTTTTGTTTGTTTTTAAATATAATACTTTTATTGATGATTTGTATATTTCAGAAATCATTTTTCAGTTCAGTTTAAAACATATTCCCCTTTCCCTTCCCCCCCCCCACCTCAGATCATGCATTCTGCCTTAGACCAGGTACATCATCAAAGGCAGGGAATTGATGAGCACTAGGAAGAAGGGACAATTTGTAAGCTACCTGGGAGATCACAGGCATGGACACAAGGCCCCTTAGTAACTGGTCTTTCACAAGCATTGGGAGATACAGGGTAACAACTTCAAATTCCACTGGACCTCAGGCAAGTTTTCTGGTCTGCCTCTTCCTAGCTATGGGTCCTACAGCTAACAGTCACTGTTCAGTGTGCTTCATTACCATCCCACAGAGGAGGATGGTAATGACAGAGGATGGTAACAGAAAGACCTTTAGGATTCCTATGATATTAAACTAGAAAGCGGCTCTAAGAGGTTCCCACAGAGCACAATACATTAAGGAGGATCTGGGAAGTGTTCTGGTGACTGTTTTGTGATAGAAAAGACTTTAAAAGCTATATATCTAATGGGAAGCTTGTCAGTACGTGTTGCAGGTTATTTAAATGTAGGAGAAAACACTTGTCATGTTTGTACTGGTAAAGGTGAGATGGGTAGGTGAGACACTGCCCAGCATGAGGGGGCATTTCTAACATCAGCCTGGTCTGTACTCTTCAGAGGCATCAGTTCATGTGTATGCACCCTGAAAGCACTGATGCATCCATCTCTCCTTATTCCTTCCTCATCTGCTACCAAGGAAACCTTGATAATGTGTGGAGTCACAGCTGATGGCTTGGGAAGTGAGGTTGGTAGTGGATAGTCCACTCCCCCCCCGACACACACAGGTGTGTAAGGCCACTGCTGTGTTTTGTGAAAACTCTACATGTGCTTGGAAGATAGTGGGGAAGTGTCCCAGATTGGCTCCTCAGTTATCATTGTCAAGGACAGATGAGATCCAGTAGATCCCTTCAGTTAGGAATGGGACATAAAACTATATAAATGAGAGTTTGGAAAATAATTACTTGTTAAAGTCACATTTTTCTTTCTCTAAAGCACTGTATTGTATGTAAAATGCATGTATTTTCTTCAGCACTGTGTTGGGGAAAACTCTCAATGTCAATGGAAGTTAGAAGTTTACCCAACAAACAAAAGGCCCCTATTCAGGTAGCTAAATAGCACAGCTTGTGCTGTTTTTCAAGCAACAGATGGACTGGTGTGCTTGCTCAGCAGTAGAAGAAATAGGGTATATGGGGCCTACATTCAACCTCAGCTCTACAAGGGAAGGGATGAATAGGGGGAAGCTGGGGGTTTGGGGTTTAAGCAGTAAACTGAGATGGAGTTTTGTTTTGGGATATTAGACCTATTAGAAAACTTGTTGACATGATAGACAGGCATGGAAGGGAGCCTAAGGAGAGTTCAGGCCCATGAGGCAGAGTAGGGGCTCCTTCTTAAAGACTTCAGAGGGAAAGGAGAGGGCCATGCCCCTGGCTGATGAGTAAGGATCCAATGATTCATGCCTGCGGTCAAAGGTCTCCAAATCCTAGGTGGAACTGGGAATGTAGGGAGTGTGTTAGCCTAGAGCCCAAATGGGGGGCCAGTGATGAGGATGGGGGATAGTGGAGAAAGAGCTGCAGATGGGCAGGATATGAGCAGGGCGTGGTCTAGGATCTAATTGGAGGGAGAGGCAGAAGAAGGGGAAACTCAGGTACAGAAGAGAGCATGACTGACAGTTACGTTCACCTACTTTAAAATAGACCTTGAGGGGCTGGAGAGATGGCCTAGCAGTTGAGAGCGCCGACTGCTCTTACAGAGAACCCGGGTTCGATCCCCAGCACCCACATGGCGGCCGAGAGCCGTCTGAAACTTCAATTCCAGGAGAACTCCAGTTCCAGGGGAGTCCAAGACCCTCTTCTGACCTCTGCAGCATTGCACAACACGGGTGCACGGACCTGCATGCAGACAGTACATTGATACACATACAGAAATAAATAAAAATAAAATAAAAAAATTAAGAAAAATAGACCTTGAGAAAAATTTCTCAACATACAGCTGATTTATTTTTAAAAATATTTTATTTATTATTTTTATTTTATGTGTATGAGTATATTGCCTGTATGTATGCAATTGCATCCATGTTGTTCAATGCTTTTGGGGGTTAGAGAGGGTGATGAGTCCCCTGGAACTGGAGAGTTAAGGACAGTTGTTAGTCAGCATGTGGGTACTGGGAACTGAACCCAGGCCCTCTGCAAGAGCAGTCAGTGTTCTTAACCCTCTTAACTCTCTTAATCCTGTCAACTCTTTTAATCACTGAGCCATTTCCCCAGCCCCTTGTTTTCTTCTTTAGAAAGGTAATTTCAAGTGTACAGAGCTTAGATTAGGGATTTCCCAGGACCACGTGAAGCACAGGTAGGAGCCAGGCACTTCAGCCAGGTGGATTGTTGGATAATTCTATCACTGGGTTGTTGGATAATTGTACCATTGGTTTGTTGGATAATTGAATCATTGTCTTGTGTGGCTGTGGGGGTAGTTGCCCTGCTAGCTGGTATAAAAGGTGGGCCTATTCCCACTGTGAGAATTGAGAGCACAGAGCTTAGATTGGGGATTTCCCAGGACCACCTGAAGCACAGAGTACCACTAAGTGAGGCATCCTCTCCCCCAACTGGAATTGCTGAGGGAGTGTAGGAATGAAACTTTGTCTGGCTCTTGGCAGGACATGCAAGTCCTGTCCCAGAACTTCTGTGAGTTATCTGATATCTCCTTGGGCATTCAGGTTGTCTCTGTGAGTTATCTGTAGCTCCGTGAGTTTGGGATATTGTGGTATATCCTGCCTCGCCTATCTCTGCAAAGTTCCAGACCCTGATGGCCTTCCTTTGAGGTAGTGAGCAAAATGTCACACCTCTAGTTTACTGGCTGCACAAATAAGAGCTCTGCTGCCCCTGGCAGGAGCCAAGGTGTCTCACTCTTCCCTTCCTCCTTCCCCCCACTTCCTTGCCCAGAGCACAGTAGCTTTTAGTATATAAACACATTGCTGGCATGAATAAAACTGAGTCTTTCTCCCAGACCCTCTTTGAGTCCATTTCTTACATTTTTCCTTAGGTCACTTCTTGTGGTTCCCTCCCCCCTCCTTGCCAGAAGCTCAGCCTAGGAACTGTTAGCCTGCCAGCAGGAGACAACTCTAAGGCTTACAGCCTTGTGAAGGTGCAATCCTGGTTCTGGGAAGGAAGAACATCATGCGGATTGTAGCCACGTGTGATTAAAGGACCAACAGATGATATATACATTAACCGACCAAGGAGTGTACAAGTGCAAACACGATAGTGATTCCAGGGCACAAGGCAAGGCAATAAATGAAAGAGCGAACCTGAGACACCTATAGTCCCTCATCACCAAGCCCTAGGAACAACCTAGAAAAACTGGCTGGCAGGAAGCACAGTGAGCACAGTGCTGAGCAGGGTACTGACTGTGTTGTTCCCTACCTGAATTTTTGGAGAACCTTCAGGACAGAAAGGGAAGAGTGAGTTAGTCTTCCAATATATAAACAAAATTGAAAGCCTGAAATCTAGACAAGTGAACACTCCATAAAGAAGAAGAAAAAGAAGAAGAAGAAGAAGAAGAAGAAGAAGAAGAAGAAGAAGAAGAAGGAGGAGGAGGAGGAGGAGGAGAAGAAGAAGAAGAAGAAGAAGAAGAAGAAGAAGAAGAAGAAGAAAAGAAGAAGGCATCTTAAAGGAAAGGAGACAAGCAAAGCAAGCCTTCAACACAATGAAGAGGTATTTGGGATTTGCATCCAAATACAGGCAAAGGGAAACCCACATGACAGGGACACAAGGAAGGGACAACGTGGGAAAGGTTAATTCCATACCAAGCTCTATTAACCCTCTGAGAGATTCCTATAGAGGGATCCCCCTGGGGGTGGCCCAGGATAGAGACCTTAGAGGAACAATTGCAGACATATTCAAAGAAATCAAAGAATATAAAGAAAAAGTCAGGGAACTAAGGAGAGAGAATGAAAAATTCAAGAAGGACCTAGAGGGAGAGAATGACAAACTCTGGAATGAAGTGGAAACACTGAAAAAGGAAACCAACCAGCAAAGCAAGGAGCTACAGAACGAAGTTTTTTTCAAAAGGAAGGGAAAATACTAAAGAAATCACAGGATGAAGTAAAAAGGAAACTAAACACTCACCCAATCAAGAGGAAAGGAATGGAAAAAGCCTCAGAAATAGAATGGAGGAAGCAGAACAAAGAATATCAGACTTGGAAGATAACATAAAACAACTAAAAATTTCAAGTCAAGATTATAAAAACTTAAAAATACACAAGGGTGGAACAACCAGGAACTGTGGGACACTATGAAAAGATCAAACCTCCACATCGTAGGAATAGAGGAAGGAGAAGAATCCCAAGAGAACAGTATTGATCAGATCTTCAACAGAATAATAGATGAAAATTTCCCCAAACTAAAATAATAGACAAACCCATACAAATACAAGAAGCACATAGAATTCCAAACAGACAAGATCAGAAAAGAAGCTCCCATGTCATATCATAGTTAAAATGCTAGACACCCAATACAAAGACAAAATTCTGAAAGCCACAAGAGAAAAACAGCAAGTTACATATAAGGGGAATCCCATCAGAATTACAACTGACTTCTCAGAGCAAACTATGAAAACAAGAAGAATGTGGAGCAAAGCATTCTCAGTGTTAAAGGACTATAGATGCCAACCCAGGTTACTATACCCAGCAAAAATGTCATTATAGTTGAAAGAGAGAGAAAAAAATCTTCCATGACATAAACAAGAAATAGAATACATGTCCGGAAAACCAACCCTTCAGAAAATACTTGAAGCAATTCAAAGTACAGAAGAGAGGAACAATTATCCCCAGGTACCTAGAAAGAAAAATTAATAAAAGCATAACTGCAGAAGTAGAAATCTAGACCAAAAAATGCAAATGGATAATAAGGTGAAAGAAAGCAACACACATCTTTCAATTATAACCTTAAATATTAATGTTCTAAACTCCTCAATCAAAAGACATAGACTGGATAATTGGATTAGGAAACAGAACCCATCTATATGCTGTCTACAAGAAACCAATCTCACTCTCAAGGATAGGTACCAACTTAAGGTGAAGGGATGGAAAAAAATATTCCAAGCAAATGGTACCAAAAAGAAAGTAGGAGTTGTTATTTTAATATCAGACAAAATAGACTTCAAATTAAAAGAAATCTGAAGAGACAAAGAGGGCCATTACATCTTTATTAAAGGAACAATTGACCATGAAGATTTCACAATCATGAATACACATACACACACACACACACACACACACACATACACACACACACACACACATGTTCAGACATCTGAACTGAATGATACTATACACTGAATGGACCTCACAGACATCTACTGAATATTCCCCCAAAATACCTTTCTACTTTCTACTCAGCACCCCATGGAACATTCTCCAAAATCGAACACATACTGGGACACAGAAAAAACCTCAACAAATAAAAAAAAGATTGAAATAATTTCATGAACTCTATCAAACCACAGTGCAGTAAAGCTCAATATCAACACCAGGATAAGCTCTACTATCTACAAGAACACATGGGCCTAAACAACACACTCCTGAATAATGAATGGGTCAAGGAAGAAATAAATAGAAGCATTCCTGGAATTGAATGATTCAACATAAGAAAATCAATAGATATCATAAAACACATAAATGTACCAAAAGACAAAAACCACACGATCATCTCAATTGACACAGAAAAAGCCTGTGACAAAATCCAGCATCCCTTCATGCTTAAAGTCCTAGAAGGAATTGGATTGGAGGGATCATTCCTCAATGTAATCAAAGCCATATACAGGAAAACCACAGCCAACATCATCCTAAATGGAGAAAAGACAGAAGCATTCCCCTTAAAGATAGGAACTCGGCAAGGCTGCCCCCTGTCACCACTCCTCTTCAATATAGTGCTTGAAACACTTCCTAGGGCAATAGGCAAGAAAAGGAAATTAAAGGAGTACTAATTGGAAAAGAGGAAGTCAAGCTATCCCTTTTTGCTGATGATATGATTGTTTACATAAGGAATGCTAAAACTCCACCAGAAAATTCCTAGAAATGATTAAGAGTTTCAGTAAAGTGGCAGGAAACAAATATCAACCTAGAGAAATTAGTAGCCTTTCTTTACACCAACAACAAGTGACTGAAGAAGAAATACAAGGAGAACTTCCCACTCAACAAAGCCTCATAAACAATAAAATACCCAGGAACAAACCTAATGAAAGACACCAAAGATCTCTGCAAAAAAAAATTAAACCCCTGAAGAAGGAAAGTGAAGAAGATATCAGAAGATGGAAAAGACCTCCCATACTCATGGATTAGAAAAATTAATATAGTAAAAATGTCCATTCTACCCAATCCAATCCCAATTAAAATCCCCAAGAGTTTCTTCACATGCTTGGGAAAAAAGTCCTTAATTTCATATGGAAAAACAAAAGACCCTGAAGAATCAAAGGAACCCTGAGTGAAAAAAGTGATGCAGGGGGATCTTTATACCAGACTTCAAACTATACTACAGGGCTATAGTCATAAAAACAGATTGGTACTGGCACAAAAACAGACCTGTAGACCAATGGAACAAAACTGAAGATCCAAACGAGCACATACAGTTTCAGCCACCTCATATTTGACAAGGAGGCCAAGAAGACACAATGGAGGAAAGAGAGCATCTTCAACAAGTGGTGTTGGCAAAACTTGATCACCACTTGTAGAAGAATGAAATTAGATCCTTACCTCTTGCCCTGTACAAAAGTCAACTCCAGATGGATCAAAGACCTCAAGGTAAAACCCAAAACTCTGAAGGTGATAGAAGAAAAAGTTGGCAGCAGCCTACAAGAAATAGGCCTAGAAAAAGACTTCCTAAATCAGACAGCAGCTGTATAAGAAATAAGATCAACAACTGACAAATGGGACCTCATTAAACTCAAAAGCTTATGTACATCAAAAAAAAAAAAATCAAGAGAAAACCCACAGAGTGGGAGGAAACCTTCACAGCTGATACATCTGACAAAGCATTGATTTTCAGCATATATAAACTACTCAAAAAACAAAGACAAAAGAAAACAAATGACTCACTCAAAAGATGGAGCAAAGAGATGAACAGAGACTTCACAAGTGGAAAATTAGAGATGGCTGAGAAACATCTTAAAAAGTGTTCAATGTCTCTAATAATTAAAGAAATGCAAATTAAAACCACTTTAACATATCATCTCACTCTGATAAGACTGGCTAGGGTCAAGATAAAAAATGATACCAAATGGTGGAGAGGTTTGGGGGAAAGGGGAACACTCATCCACTGCTGATGGGAATGTAAACTCATACAGCCACTATTGAAAGCAGTGTGGAGAACACTTGGAAGACTCAAAATGAGCTTGCTACCTTATCCAGCCATACCGCTCCTGGGTATATACCCCCAAGACTCATCTTAACACAGGTATACATGTACAGCCATATTTATTGCAGCTCTCTTCACAGTAGCAAAGAGCTGGCACCAACCCAACTGACAAGTGGATAGAGAAAATGTGATACATCTACACAATGGAGTTCTATGCAGTGGTAAAGAAAGATGGCATAGTGAACTTTGCAGGTAAATGGATGAAACTAGAAGATATCATGTTAAGTGAAGTAACACAGTCCCAGGAAAACAAACGATGAATTGTATCCCTCATCTGTGGATACTAGCACCAATTGTCAGGGAAACTGAGTTGTCAGGGAAACTGAGCAACATTAATATTATATTCCTTATGATATGAAAACAACTGTGCTCTTATATTGTGAATCCCTTAACAGTTTCTAGAACAAAGCTATCATTTATTTTCAGAGTTTACAAATTTTGGTATATGGATGGAGGATATGTATGCATATTTTAGAGTATATAAGATCAATGGAATGCAGAAAAAACTAGTTTGTCATGACATTATGACTAACCACAATATTTATTTTATGGGAGTGCTTCTTAGCATTTATTATACAAGGCTGCTTGAGCTTTTGTCCAAGCCTTTTCTAAAATATTATACAGTAGTTAAAAGTATCATGCTGGGCCTTTCTGGATGCTTAACAACCATACTTAATGCCCATACCAATTTGGCCGAGGTTCTTAAGGGATAACTTTGATCCTTGCCCTCAGAGGTCAACTAAGTCCCAGGAGACTATGCATGGGGGCATCTCTTGAAATGTCCTGCAAATGTGAATCACCAGTCTTCCTGTGCAGGCAGGTCTTGGAAACCCACTAATGGGACTTCAACCAGTGTCCAGTCTATAAAAAGGAAAGTCTGCTCATGCTTCAAAAAGGGAAGCTTGGTCTAACAAGACCTGACTTTGTCCTCGAGTGCATGGAACTGGTGATTGAAAAGCCAAAAGGAGCCACCCCTCCCCAAATAAACCTGAGTGACCCTCGAGGACCAGATCCTCAACTGACCTTGAGAAAACATAAACCTTGGTTAATCTGGGCTAACTGTGTGGCCTTAAACATCCAAAAGGAAAGCATAACCAGAAATAAATAAACAGTAATGCCTGAGAAATTGTACTTCAGGTATAAAAGTTGAGATCTTAGTAAAAAGACAAAAGAGCAGAGTTGTTTTGCCTGTCTTAGTGGCAAGTGCAGCTACCCTGTGGCTGCCACTGCTTTTGCCATCCTACAAAGACTTTTTCAACCTCCCAATATGGACTGAAGACTCATGTCTCTCCAAGAATCCTCCAAACCTTCAGTGCCAGATAGGAACTGCTGAGACATCCAACTGTGGACTGAGCTACTACTGGGGTTTCTGCCTCTTCAGAATATAGACTGCCATTGTTGGACTACCTAGGCTGTATCATGGAGACCAGTGCAGGAAGATCAAGACAGGACACGGTGCTTACTGGACCTCATTTGGTGACCATGGGAAAGGAAAACCCCAGTGTGGAACACACGGGCAGAACTGATGGTGGTTTGGGCTTGCCAAGGAGGAGACTTCAAACATGACATCTTTTAGCCTCATTAAAAAAAATCACAAGCTGAAGATGCTAAAACCTGTGATATATGTGGCATGCATATGTGCACATTTTGGAGTGATGGATATTGGAAGGAATAACAACAACAACAGAAAGACTGCATCAAAGAACTGAAATGGTCAACTTCTGCTCAAAACAGTAAACTTCTGCATTGAGTATTTTGAGAGAGACTGAGAAAAAGATGAAAAACATGGTTGGCAGAATGCATGAACTCTGGAAGCAGCGAGGGGGAAGGGGTCTAGATTTGATTTGTAATTTTGCATGAAATGCACAGAGCTTCAATAAAACACTGGTTTTAAAAATTTTTTTAAGTGAAAAGGTAATGTCAGAGTGTGAGCTAATCTGTGTGTGTGTGTGTACCCACATGCCCATTAATATATTATAACCAACTATGCTCACTCTGAAGTAGACACTAGGTCTTTTTTGTTCTATTAGTGATGATCAAACTAATTTCTTGTGTACAGCACAAAAAGAAAGAGAGGAAGAGATAGAGAGGTAGATAGCTAAATAGATAGATAGAGATAGATGATAGAATAGATAGATAGATAGATAGATAGATAGATGATATATTAATATAAAATCATGGATGATAAGAGATCAAAATGTAAGGTTGGGCATGGTGACACATGCCTTTAATCCTAGCACTTGGGAGGCAGAGGCAGTTGGATCTCTGTGAGTTCAAGGCCAGCCTGGTCTACATAGTGAGTTCCAGGACAGTTGGAACTACAGGAAGACCCTGTCTTACAAAGACCAAAAAAAAAAAAAAAGAAAAAAGAAAAAAAGAAAGATTAAAATGTGGATGGGGTGAAGCCAGGAGCACAATAATGACGGAATGCTTGCCTAGCATCTGTGAGTCCCAGGTTTTTAAAATTATTTTATTTATTATTATTATTTTATGTGTTTGAGTGTACTGTCTGCATATAGTTTGGTGCACACTTGTCATACAATGCCGCGGAGGTCAGAAGAGGGCGTTGGATTCCTCTGGAACTGGAGTTAAATACAGTTCTTAGCCACCATGTGGGTGCTGGAAATCGAACCCGGGTCCTCTGCATTTATCCTCAGCACTCCCCCACACACACACTCACACACACTCATACACACACACACTCATACATACTCACACACACACACAGAGTCATACACACACACACTCACACACACATATATGCACACAATAAAAGGCAAAGAAATGCATTTTTCTAAGTATATCAAAGGCTTGACTTTTCCTTGTTTGGTTATCAATTCAAGTAAGCAAATTTTCAAATGCTTTAGACCACTGGGAAATGAGCTGTTTATTCACCTTCGAGATTCCAGGTTAATGTTGTAGGAGTGAGCATGGCCATCTTTGAAATAAATCTAAAATCTTTATGGATAGAATATATGATGTCTGGCCTGACAGTAACCATAGGAAGGAAATAACTGGGGATGCAGATGGAATATAATCAATCATAAATTGATCATTATACTATAGGGAGGGGCACAGGGGAGTTTCTTTTCCTGTTCTTTATTTTCATATCTGCTTATTATTCCTATAAAGCCAAATTTCTCAAGATAAGTTTCAGTATTTTATTTACAGAGTGGTTAGTGGCATTGCAATGACAGCATCGATTATACTGCTGTTCTCTGGGCTGCAACTCCCTCTGTCCATTGGCACTGAGAATCCAGAGCATGTTTTAGTCAATCCTGCTTCCTTCTTTCCATCTGGTTGTCATTCCTCTTAGCTTGAAATGACAAGATTTATCCCACCTGTTATGAGTTTACACATGGAGTATAAATGTATATTTATATGAGTTCTAACTGATATCTATTCTGCTGTGCGTGCATGGATGTGACCACCTGTGCTGAAATTGGAATTTGGGGCTCCAAGGAGGCCATTTCAATATGGATGGGAGTTAGCTCTGGGCGGCCCAGGCACCTCCAAGGAATACTCTGAGTGCAAAGAGCGGAAATGAATCTAGAAGGCTCCGTTGCAGGGTGTGAACTACACACTTCCCCCTGCGCTTGCTCATCAGCTTCAACTTCCTGCTTAAAAATTTATCAAACCTGCCAGTTATGAATATCAAACTCCATTCAAATGCATGAGATTAAAACATCAAGGTATACAGATTTAAGAAATTGTCAGGCCAAGAAACTGGATTGTGCTTCCTTCCCCCACCTCAAAAGTTGAGTAATATGTGAGCTTCCCATTATTCTGTTCTTCCTGAGAACCTTCCAATCTGATAGGAATTGCAAACAGACCTGTAAGGTCTAAAGTTCCCTCAGGGAAATGAATCACAAAATAGAATATGGAAGCCTTTCTAATAACAACATTAAAAATGAGTTGTGTTTACAAGAAGCTGAAAACTGGTACCTGCTGTGATACTTATTTTATTCTTTTGTGGTTTCTGCTGTTCTTCTTCTCTCCCTTCTCCCATAGATGTCAGGGGCACAACAGTATGAAGAATGCGAATATCACACACTAGGGATTGGAAGAGGGCTAGGGAAACAGTGTGGTTGGTAGGGTGCTTCTCTAGCAGGTGTGAAGGTCTGGGTTCAATACGCAGTAGCACATAACTAGGTGTATTGGTACATGGTTGCAGTCCTGGCACATGGGAGGTGGAAGTATTAGGGTCTTGAACTCTAATGTCTGATTTACTGGTAAAATAGTAATTCATTTTTAATGAAAAAAAAAAAAACCCTGCCAAATAGTATATTAGAATTTTCTCTCTTCTTGGACTATATTTACCCTCAGTCTGGGGTGATCACATCCTAATTTTTCAGGGAGTCAAAATATAGGAAATTATCTGTATAATGCATAGAACATCATAGACGCTCAGTCTGATTATTTACTGTACTGAGGATGTGACCTGTGTAACATAAGATCCATGAACTCGGGTAGCTTTTCACAGGATTCCATCCATTAGATAAGACTCTTGATTCCTTGCTGGGCATGGAGGCTCCCTAGTGACCCTGCCCACTGAGGGGCTGAGGCAGACCTATCTAGAGTTTAAGGCCATTCTGTGTCATATGCTCTCAAAAAAAAAAATGATTTCTTTAATTATGACTGCATGAAAATCAAATAAAGAAGTTTCAACCTTTGTGATAACTCAGGAACAATACCAAGCCAGGTATATACTCCCCATTAAAAATTAATATTTGCTGAAATTAAAGTGTGCCATATGCCATGTTCATTACACAATGTTGGGAAGGGAAAACAAAATGCAAGCCATTTCTGGTCCCAGGTGGTCCCCTGCCTCAGAGTCAGATTTAACCTCTAATTTGCTAGCAGCTCTGCAGAAATTAGCACCTAGTATGGTTCAGTCCCTTGGGTACATGGAGTCCTGCCTTTGCAATGACAATGACATGGGAATTTAGATAGAGCACACTGACTTGACATAAGAGGGAACAGAACACTCTTTCCATACAGAGAGAGTGGGGACTCTCAGGTCCCCTAGGGAACAGCATCAGCTCAGCAGCCTGGCATAGCCCAGTGCTGTTTTGCTAGTGCAGTTTGTGCACCTGTGGGCTTTAGTTCTATCCTTTTTATGTTTATTTAGGGACAGGGTCTTCCTGTACCCATAGGTGACCTGGAACTCACTCTGTAGACTAGGCTGGCCTTGATCTCTCAGGGGTCCTCCCATCTCTGCCTCCTGAGTGTTCATCATTCGGCAGGCAGTTCTATCCATTTCATGACGCACACTGAGTTCTCCTCCAGGTATTCTCTGCACTCATCCCTTCTCTTTTTCACTTTTTTCCTCAGGGCTGTGAATTGAAGTTTCCTGAAAACACTGTGTCTGTCATGAAGATTCTGAGACCTGTTGGCTATCTGGAACTTCTCTTAGTTTATTTATTTTTATTTTATGTGTATGAGTATATTGTCTGCATGTATGTGATTGCACCTGTGTCATGCAATGCCCATGGATGTCAAAAGAGTCCACTGGATCCCCTGGAAGTGGAGGTAAGGTTGGTTGTTTGTTGCTGTGTGGGTGCTGGGCACTGAACTGGATTCCTCTCTAGTAGCAGTCAGTGTTCTTAATTCTGAGCCATTTCTCCAACCCCAGAACTTCTTGACTATATAGAGTTGACACATTTCAGATCAATAGCCAAATTTTCTTGGGCTATATTTCATTCCCTTCATAGCCATCTATCCCTCACCTTTATCTGACAAGTTGACTATTTAAAAAATCTTTTGATCTACATTAACTAAGCTTCCACCAACCCAGAACCCAATAATGCCATCAGATAGCATTTAAGACAGGTAACAGAGATTTCCACTCTCTTCTATACCAACCTACCTGATACCTACATGCATACCTACACACTGGCTAAATGCTTTGATGGGTGTCTTCTGTTCTGTAACTCTGAATGTTCATGTAACTACTTCAAGAATGGAACATGTCAGTGATGTCTACCTGAACCTGTGTGGCTGGCCATTGCTTCTCAGACTCACATGTGGCTAAGAAACAATTCCTTTGCTCCCTTTGGAGCAAATACTTAATGTTTAAAAGTATATACTTGGGGCTAGGGAGACAGCTCAGTGGTTAAGAACACAGGCTACTTTTGCAGAGGACCAGGATTTGGTTCCCAGCACCCCCATGGCAGCTAACAACCATCTGTAACTCTAGTTCCAGGAGATTTAGTGCTCTATTCTGGCCTCTATGGGCATTATCCAAACATGGTGCACTACCTACAGGCAGACAGAAACACTCATACACCTGAAAGAAATAAAAATATATTTGAAAAAAGCACATATTTCAAGAAAATCAAGGGTGGCCTACTTATAAGCCCAGTACTGGAAAGGCAGACACAGGAAGGTCTCTGGGGCTTGCTGGCCAGCAAGGCTATGGAATAGGTGAGCTCCAGGTTCAGTAAGAGAGCCTGTCTTCCGAAATAAAGTGGAGAGTAAGATATGAAAACTCTTTATGACAATCTCTGTCCTTTACATACCTGCACATGTGTATGCACACACACACACACACACACACTCACACACTCACAAAACCTAGTTAAATTTGTGTCTTGGCCCAAATGTGAACTGAAGAGGCCTGCCAACACTAATGGTTACCTGCAGCCGTGTCGCTCGGCTCCCAAGAACCTTGGAAGAGGGTCTCCCCACTGTTGACAGCCCAGCCAAGGCCCCAGATGCTTTGCAAACCCTTTTCAACAAGGAGAGATTTCCTCATAGATTTAGTTTCAGAGCCTGAGAGTAGCTCTTATATCTGTTTCTGCACCTCACCTCTCAGCATGGTCCCCACCTGTGGTTTACTTAGATTTGTGGCTACCATCAAAATAATTATAAGGTGCCGGGCATGGTGGCACATGTCTTTAATCCCAGCACTCAGGAGGCAGAGGTAGGCAGATCTCTGTGTGCTCAAGGCCAGCCTGATTTACACAGTGAGTTCCAGGACAGCTGAAGCTACAGGGAGACCCTATCTCAATACAGCAGTAAAGAAAGATGACATCATGAACTTTGCAGGTAAATGAATTGAACTAGAAGCCATTATTCTAAGTATAGTAACATAGTCCCAGAAAAACATACAGGATATGGTATCCTTCATTTGTGGATCTTAGCACCAAATCTCTCTTTATAAGGCAAACTGAATAATTCCTTTTTTAAAGTAAATATAACATCTGATGTTACTCATCAACTTGCTATGTAATGTAGGAATGTAAAGTAATATTTTTTCTTTACCTGAATCCAACTCTACTATCAAAATGTGAATCCCTGAACATGTCTTGGAATTGACCTATATTTTATTTTCAGATAACTTTGGTGTATGTGTGACATGTATGTAGGAATAATTTGGAATGACACACATTGAAAAGAACAATAACAACAAAAAGACTGAGGCAAGGAACTCACTGAAACAGTAAACTTCTGCCCTAAACAGTAAACTTCTGCACCCAAAAATTCAAAAAAAGACTGAAAAAAAGACACATATGGCAGAATGCATGAAGTCTGGCAGCGTCGGGAGCAAGGACGGGGGAATGGACCTAAATTTGATTAAGAAATTTTGAATGAAATACACAAAACCTCAATTTTAAAAAAAGACCAAAAAAGCCAGGCGTGGTGCCACATGCCTTTAATCCCAGCACTCTAGAGACAGAGGCAGGCGGATCTCTGTGAGTTCAAGGCCAGCGTGGTCTACATAATAAGTTCCTGGCCAGCTGGAACTAAAGGAAGACCCTGTCTCAAAAAGACAAAAAAAAAAAAAAAAAAAAAAAAGACACAAAAAACATAAGGTTCCAAATGCTTAACTGAAGAAATATGTGGCTGAGGCTCCCAGTTCACTTCCTCTGTGAAGACTGAGACAGGGAGGGAGAGGGCTCTGCCCAGATTACAGAGATAATTATCCAATACTCCATCTCTTTCTGTTTAATTTTCATTCTAGGACATGGGCCGGCATAATCGGTTCCATGATATAATTAGTCGCATCTGATTGATTTGATTAGTTTCTAATCCCATCACTTTCTTCTTTTTTCTTTTCGGAATTAGGCAAGATAAGACATTAAAATCCTCTCTTTACTCATTTCTAATCCCAGCTTGAGAGGCATTAACAGTTTGGCAGATATCTTTTGTATGCTTTTTTGTCTACACGTTAAGTCTGTTACATGGATAATAAAATACACAGTATACGCAGACTCCATTTCAAGTTATGAGATCAGCGTGTACACAGCTGGGCTGTTCAACATGGAACCACTCAATGGGGCAAATTAAGTTTACATTCATTAAAATTAGATAAATTAAAAAAATCAGTTTCTTGGCCACACTAGTCCCATTCCAAAGCTGTGGTCCATGTATCAGAAAGCCCAGATCTAAAACATGCTTCTCAGGAGAGTGAGCTCTGCTGGACAGCAACCAATACACAGAATGCAAACTGTCTCCATCCTACAAAGATCAAACCGAAGCATTTGCCTTGTTTTGAATTCTCATCTTTTCCAGGCCAGCCATATGCAGTATAGAGTTGTGAACAATGCAGGGCAGCTTTTACTGAGTCACAGCCCCCATGAGTAATGTGGCCACGGGTGTGATCCATGCACATTCCACAATGAGCTGTGTTCAGACATGGATATTCCACAAATTAGGTACATTTAATGCATCAAATACCTGCAATATCCTCAAATTTCAAAGGGCTTATTCAGATATAACATTGTCATATGCAACTGTATTTGTCCTATAATGAATTGGAACTTAGTTTTTTTCCCCTCACATAATTTTCTGAACATCGCTACACTGACAAAAGGTGGTAACTATCGCAATGCATGTTGGGTGAAGATATGAAAGGGGCCTGGGTTGTCTATGCTGAATTTGGCTCTAAAACTCGGGAACTAAAGCGCTGGGGTTGCACATTTGCATATCTGGGGAACAAATGGAAATTTCTTATCTTGCATGGACGCAACCAAGTTTGAGGGACAAGCCACAATAAATGTCTTCTGGTAATTTCTATGTAAGGATCATTTCTAGCTCTAGAAATTCAGCATAAGTGCTCAAACTCATTCCACAAAATTATCTCAAATGTTGACAAAACTCGTGTGTGTGTGTGTGTGTGTGTGTGTGTGTGTGTGAGTGTGTGTGATCCAAGGCTCAGAGACTCTGGAATCTTTGGAGGTATGGTAGCTTGCTTTGTTGCCCAAATCTCAATCCACAGTGGTTTAAAGCAGCGAAATAAACAAGGGATCCAAGAGTCAAATGAAAATTTACAGGTAGAAAAGTGAAGGGAAATTATACCTGGTCTCTAAAGAGCTAATTATGGACTCAGGTGAAAGTGGGAGGATCCTGGGGGGCTGCACACAGACAAGCACAAATATACTCTGATACACGTTCATACACACAGAAGTTCATATAGACATATAGACATGTGCCCTCAAACCTACATTCACATACCCCTACAATTGTCCCAATACATGTGCACATTCAAGGGTAACCAACATATATATGAACACATATATACATGGGTATAAATACAAATACACATATCCCCCACAACACACACATGATTCTGTACATACATATGGCTACACCTCGATGAGCTCAAAACATGAATTCATGTATAAACATTCACTCAAAACCACTCACGTTGGCTTACACATACACTCTACATATTTACAAGGAGAAGCATCTGCATGTCTAGACACACATATGTACACATAGACACATTTATACACTTACATGAAGAAACACACACACACACACACACACACACACACACACACACACAGACTTCTGCAGTCTGTGCTCACCTTCCAGAAGCTGAACACTGCACTGCTGCATAAATAAATCATTTGGAAAGCTTGCTGTTTGAGCACAATCGATCGGTCTACTGTACTGGGGTCAGGCATGGTATATCCATAACCTGGCCTGACCCGCAGTTGTATATAAAATATGATATTAAAGAAAGCTTCTCATAAACCTGCTTTACTTGGGAGGATCGCAGCCCATCAATCATTCATTCCTCTTAGCTCACACCAGCTCCACTCACAGGCTGCAAGCCTAGGAAAGTTATAGGCCCTCAGGGGAAGACTGTCTCAGGGAAGCCACAGTCCCTGTCACAGAAATGATGTGGCACCCACCAGTTTTTCAATAGGATGCTCATCAGGAATTCACTGGAAGAGCAAGAACAGAATAACCCAGTCTTGATAACTCTGATGACCTTACATGGATGGGAGGCACACTAGCTCCAATGGGAGACAATGTCTTCCCACTCCATCAGAGAACACTAGAGGTCTGTGTGGGACACTAGAGGAGAGGATTGGAAGAGGGTGTCTTCTGAGTTATCAGGAGTCCTCAGGCTGAGCACAAGTGACATCTCAGATAAGTAACTTTTGGTTCTGGGCAGCAGCATGTGCATATTATGATCTTCAACAAATTCACTAGCATCTACCCTCTATATACAAGTATTATCATAACCCTAAATACAAACCATGACAAGGAAAATGTCTCCAGAAATGGGCAACTCTATCCTGAATGATGAAATGTTTACTCAGGCTTGTATACTGAAAAGAATTGTGTGTTGAGTCAAAAGTCCATACCATACCCAAGAGGCCAGCACAGTAGAGGGAAAAACAGATGAGTGCATTTACCTGAGCTGTTGTAACAAAGCCCCCACAGGCTGGATGGTCCAAACTATAGAACTTATAGAAACTTATTATCTGTTATTTGACCAGTTCTAGAATTCTGTGATAGTCTTCATCAGTTGCAGAAAGAAGCATCTTTGATGAGGGGAGAAAAGTACACTTGTTGGTAAATATGAGGATGTATATTCACACTAAAGTAAGAAATGACATTGGTCTAGGGGTGTGGCAAAAGTAGGTTTTCCTCTTGGATCCATGACCTCTCCAGCATTGTGTACTGGGCTATGTTTATAGTAGCACACACGAGTTTCTTCAGATATGGACACTAGTCAGTCATATTATATCAGGGCCAGTCCTAACGACTTCATTTAACCCTATTAACTCTATAATGAGTCTACACTTGAATACAGCCACATTCCAAGGTATTGGAGATGAAGGGTTCGGCGTGAGATTTGGGGGAGGGTGGAGGCCACAGGAGGTAATCCCAGACTCAACTGCGTGATTCTTCTGTCATTAATCACTTGTGTGTTTCATGGACTTCAGCTCTATTACTTATGATACTACTGTCATCTCACTCTATAGAAGCTGGTTTCCTACCCTTATGAGGTGGTGTGTCAGGTCTAAGCATATGTAATTGGGTATTTCTCTTGTCTTTCAGACACATCTCCCTCTACTCAGAGAGAACCCCAAAGTCCCCTTTCTCCTCTTAGTAAGGCTTGGCTGCCCCTACAGAAAGATGGATTTCTTTACTTACATTTTGAAAATTAATTCTAAAAGAAACTTTCCCTCATGAGAGTCCTCACATTCACAAGCCCTTCCTATAGAGGGCCAGACTGGACATACTCTGCCAAACCATATGGTTCAAGTCAGCATTGGACCAAAAAAAAAATCACCTCAAGACTATGTTCAAGTGAATAGGCTGTGACTGTATTCTGCCAGAAATTTATGACAAAAATGTAATGGGGGCCAGTTTGGGGGCAGAGGCCTCAGTGTACTAGACTATGTCTTGAAGTTTGCATGCATCATTTGACATACACAACTTCAATTGCTACTAGGATTGGCTTAGTTTAAGACAAGGACACAGCTCCTGGAGATGTGGAGATATGAAATTGCATATACTTCTACAAGGAATACAATCCCAAAAGTCCCTGTGCATGTAACCCTTCACTATCAAGGTGCATATACAAGGATATTTACAATATTGGCTATTAGAAGCTGCTTTAAACTGGATTTTCATCTCTGTTGCTTTTTAAACATTTTGTTGACCATATTGCCTCCAGATCTAGTTTCTAATTTCTTTCCTTCTTAAAAGTCCTGTCAACCTTCCCAAGAATAAAGCTGTTCCCTTCAAAATACCCATCTCATAAAGAGCCTTATCCTGCAGGCAAGAAAAGAGAGGAGTTCATGAAATCCACCTCCAAATAACAGACTTATGAGAAATAAACCTCAACTTTGATTTCAAATCAATCCAAACAATTCATCTTCAAAGTTAAGGTGAGTGTCCTGCAAATACTTTCCAAAGCCTCTTTCTTGGCCACAAACACACCATGCCTCTACAGGTGAACAAGAACACAGTTCTCTCCTTATTGTGCTCTGGCATGAATCATCAGCCAAGATCAGGGCACTTAAATTTGTACCATGTTATCAAGGAATTTGAGAAGAGTGGAATAAGGAAGGGCTGTTAGCATTACAAATCAGGGGCCACAGCCATCAGTGAGGGATGACAGAGACAGGGCTTGATGACTTGCACAGATACTGTGATAGCTTTGTCACCAATAATCACCAGTGAAAAAGCCTAATGTCTTTTCATAGGGATATGTCATAGTTAATATTGATTTGTCAAGTTAACAAGGCCTAGAAAGAGCTGGGGTGCAGCCTCTGGGCCAGCCTGTGAAGGGATTATCTTGATACATTTAACTGAGGTGGGACATCCTACCCGAATGTGGACAGAGCATTCTAAGATCTGGGATCTCAGTATGCACAAAGTGGAGAAAGTTAAATATGTGGCCTTCATCATTATTTGCTTCCTGAGTAGGAATGCAATATGACTAGCTGCCTTGTACTTCTGCTGCCCTGACCTTTGAACTGTGGCTTAAAGTAAGCCCTCCCTTCCTTGAGTTGCTTCTGTCCGGTATTTCCTTAGAACAAAAAAGACTATAAGTAATACAGGGTGACAAAGTGTGGAAAGATCTGCTCTGAACTGGGGGCTAGTTCTCAGCTAGCTCACCTCAGGGCACCAAGTGGCTGGGAGTCAAGGGATTTCTCTGACCCCGCCCCTCAAGCTGGGTGGGGCAACGGTGTGCAGTGGCACGGAATTGGGGGGGGGCTATGATTGGCTCTGGGAAATCACGTCATTTTGTTTATAAAAGCGGGCTGTAGCAAGGACTAAATTGAATTTCTCATTAACAACATTACAGAATTCCCAGCCGTCATCTTTTTTTAATCTTTTACACACACACAGGCCAAAGCAGGCCTGCATTTCATTCGGGTGGCCAGTGGGTTGGGAAAAGGTTCCAGTGCGGACCACCAATCTGGATAGCTGGTGTTGTGAGTGGACATAGGCTGAAGATAGGCCTACGGCCATCAGCCTGAAATTCCTGTCCAGGGTTCATCAGTCTCTGGGCAGGTGGAAAATCATGGCCACGAGTGGAACACCTGTCTAGTGATTCCAGGCTAAGGGCCTGAGTTGGAAGTACACTCAGGCCAGGCTACAGGAAGTAGCCGGCTGGGAACCGGCAATGAGAGCCCAGTTCCCTACAGCAGCTGCTGGCAGGTGCTGTGTCCCCGTCCCCTTAGCAAGGCTGCGTGGTCCCTGTTAGGCACAAAAGAAAGCTTCCTATAATAAAGCATATGCAGGGGCCCACGCCACAAAAGAATGATGGGATACTAATGAAACAAATGTCATGAATGGCCCAGAATGTAATCCTATAATCCCAGAACATGCTAGAATTGGTGGGAGGGGATGAGTCAGGAAGGTTATGAATTTGAAGCCAGTCTTGACTAGGTAGCTAAGTCCTGACTCAAAAAAGGTTATAAATGTGTCTGTACAACATGGAAAATATTCAGGATGCATAGCTAAATGAAAAAAAAAAGCTCAAAATAACCTTATAGGTATCTGCCCACATATGCATGTATAGGTACACATAAACACATATAAAAGTGAAAAATTTTTTTAATTTAATGTGTATGAATGTACTGTCTGCATGTAGGTTCGTGCACCTGTGCTCTGCAATGCTGCGGAGGTCAGAAGAGGGTGTCGTATTCTCCTGGAACTGGAGTTAAAGACGGTTCTTAGCCACCATGTGGGTGCCGGGTCCTCTGCAAGAGCAGTTGGTGCTCTTATCTACTGAGCCATCTCTCCAGCCCCCTAAAGGTGAAATTTTATGTGTTAGCATGTACATGTCTATTCATCTGTCTGTTCCTTTTTTGGACACTCACTCTTTCTAAACAATTCAGTCAATATTTAGAAAGCTGATACTATTTGCAAGCAGTTCCTTTGGGAAGGTAAGTATCTTTAAAGGCCCTGTGGATTGGGAAGGGAAATTCACCTTTAAACTTAATTCACACTTAGTATTTGATCTTCCTGGAACCATATATTTGTATTTGTAGTGGAAAAAAAATCTAGTGTGCACAAGAGAAGACAAAATATTGAAATCCTTTTGGATAATGTTCTTTATTATTTTGTAAATTATAAAGACTAATTGTTTTACAGCAAAACCAAAGGCAAGGTCCTTATTTTCCTTAGCTCTCCATAATCCCATCAAGGACTTCAGGGAAATCAGTAAACTGTTGTATTTGTCTTGAAGTGAAGAATCTTAATTAAATAAAACATTCCTGGGTCTGGAGAGAGGGCTTAGTGTTTAAGAGCACCAGCTGCTTTCGCAGAGAACCCAGTTTTGGTTCCAGCACCCAAATGAGTATTAACAACTATCCATAACTCCAGTTCTAGGGGTCTAATATCCTCTTCTGGCCTCTGTGGGCATTGCATGACACAGGTACACCTACATCCATGCAGACAAAATACATTAATGTAAATAAAATAAAAATGAAAAAGAAAGGCATTCCAGTTACCAGGAAAAACCATCATTAGTTTCTTTGCTATAGGGTCTAGTTACAAATTCCGGGTTAGTCTTCAGTTCCAGCCTTCACCTCTCAGGATCATGACAATATCCTTTGCTCTTACTGCTTTTGCTGTTTTGAGATAGGGTTTCACATATGCTAGGCTGGCCTCAAGCCCACTATGCAGCTCAGAATGTCCTACAGAGCCTACTGGTGCTACTGCTTCTACCACTAGGGTACTGGGATTATAGGTATGTGTCACCATGCCTGGCTTCTGTGTTCTTAAAGCTACTAATAGATTTGATCTTGAGAGGTATTGGTCCCAAAGTAGGCAGGGGCTGGGGACACTGTAAAGGTAGCAATACCATTTCCCATGTTCCCAAGGGCCAGCTATTATGGAAGGCTTAAGAACGGGGAAAATTGTAATTCATGGATTAACATATCCAAACATGTGTCTATGCTAAAGTAACCTACCATAACTATTAGTGCTGCTTAAATACCTGTATATCTAATTGCTTGTTCTTCGTTAGTGGGATCGAAAGGTTATTCCTGGACAAACTGTCAGCCCATGAAGGGAAACAGCCGGAGTTGACCAGAGTCCAAGTCAACAGCTCCAGAGAGAGTGGACTGTTTTACCTCTCATCCACCTGTGCCCCTTTTCTAAGCCTAGGGAACAACCTGCGGAAGAGGGGGCGTGGTAGAATGTAGGGGCTGCGATTGGGGTAAATGGTGAAACTACAGCAGTGTAGTCTGGACACTCATTTGATCAACTTGATTGAACAAACAACCTGTCACCCCCCACTGGATTGTGGGGCTGTAGGTGTTTGGGCACAACAGCCTGCAGATAGGTTTTGCATGAAGGATGCTTGTACTCATGGATTATCACTTATAGCTAAAAATGAAAAAAAAAAAAACTGAGAGAAAGATGCAGGACAGTTATGGCAGAATGCATGATCTGGGATGGGGTGGGGGTGGGGGGGGAGGGAAAGGGAAATAAGCCTGAACTGAATTGGAAAAAATGTATGAAATGCACAAAGCATCAATAAAAACTAATTTAAAAAAAAAAAAGAACACCAAGCGACCCTGAGATGAGTGAGCTACAGTGTCACTTAATACCTTTGACAAGTCACAGTTTGTCAGGCACCACAATGACACACCCAGACAATATCTTATATTCCACAACGTCAACCCATGGCTATGTTGAGGTAGGTACAAACCAATGGCAAGTGATGAGAAGTACATGGACATCTCAATGCACACTAATTTAGAACTATGGAGCCAGCCCAGGGTATAACATAGAACATATTGAGAGTATGCCTCCTTGCTTGACACTGAAATTAGCAGAGGTACGACTGCTTTGAGAAACACACATAATTAATTCAAGGTTAAAGAAAAATCTCCAAAGCATTAATCTTGGGGATTTAATTTAGCAATAATCATGGAGGCAATGTACCACAAGAGAGAGAGGCAAAGGAAGTGTACCCCACTTCCCCAAAGGCCTGGTGAATGGAGATCAGGTCAGAAACACAGGGCACACCCAGGGGTATGCAGAAACAGCAGTTCACACAGATATCACCAACGGTCATTGCTGATGCTGGAACAAAGCAGGTTTGATGAATAATTTGACAATAAATACCTATTTTCTAAATGAATTTATATATTGTTTTAAACACATATCCACTTTGTTCTCACTGATTTTTTTCCTATTCCAATACTATTTTATTCTGAGTGTAAAGCTTAGTCGTCATTTAATATTTATTTCTTCATTCATTTATTCATTTGGTGCTGGGTATGGAACCTAAAGTCTAGGCAACCATCTCATCCCTAAGTTACATGTCAGCCTTACTTCAAACAATTTTGATCAATGACGAAATTTTCAACATTTTTTTTTGAGACAGGTCTCATTGTAGCCCCAACTGGCCTAGAACTGGCTCTGTAGACCAGGCTGGCCTTGAAGTCATAGAGATCTGCCTGCCTCTGCCTCCCAAGTGCTGGGAATAAAGGCATGCACCATCATGCCTGGAGAAATTTTCAATTTTTATCTCTACAAAAGCAACAGATTTGTAAGTCTAGCTACATAACTGAGGAAGAAAACCATGATTGCCTTTCTGAGAATCTGTTAGTGTTTTCTAGCTTCTATTTTCCCAATGTCGTAGCCCAGCTTTCTCCTATAATTTATTGGGCATTAAAACTGTGTGTTTTGAGGCCAGTGCATTTCTGCAATGCTGTATATTGCTTGTTGTCAGCTATTGCTTTGATCAGAACATTTGTGGGGTAAGGCTTCAAATAAAGCTTATGAAGGTGGCTTACGTGAGAAAAGAATGGAGGGGAACAGGAAGAGGGCTCAGGGAGTAGGAGTGGTTGCTGTATAAACACAAGGACCTGAGTTAGAATCCCCAGCACCCACATAAAGAGACAGACATTTCCATTCACGTGCCTGCAACCCCGCACTGCCGGAAACAGAACAAAGATCTCTAGAACTTACCGCTTAGCATTCATGAAAGACCTTGTCTTAAGGAGAAGGAAAGCAATAGAGTAGAACATGTAATGTCCTCCTTTAGCATCTGTGTAGATACAAACATGTGCGCATATACCCCATAGCCCCCCCCAAAAATATATACACCAAAAATAAAAATAAAGTACTGTTTCATATGAGTGAAAAAAAATTAGGGTTAGTTCTGGATCACCTCAAGGTTAGATAGACAGATATGAGACGAAGCTTTTGGGCTCCCATAACATCATCAACCATATTCTCAGAGGGGCAGAGAAATGGCCAGCCATTCAGGTGGAGTGGGGTCAGGTACGAACACTTTTTTTTTTTTTTTGAGATAGGGTCTCCCTTTAGTCCCAGCTGGCCTGGAGCTCGCTCTATAGACCAGGCTGGCCTTGAACTCACAGAGATCCACCTGCCTCTGCCACCCGAGTGCTGGGATCACAGATGTGAGCCACCACGAACACTTCTAATAAGAATTCTGAGCCCAGGCATCCTTGGGTAGACTTAGGTCACAGGACTATCTCTTAGCCAACCTCCATGGCAGAGACAGATGTGGGGGAGGCTAATTGGCCAAAGTGAGCTCTATAGCCAAGTCCATAGCTAGGTAAGAAGACAGCTCCCTGCAGCCCTATAGGAAGAGGAAGAGGAAGAGGAAAGGGATGCTGGGTACAGGAGACTTGTGGTAAAAGCCCCCACTACAAACATAATTGCTCAATATGCTCCGAAGGCAATAACAGAAGCCTGTGAAAACAGTCACTGACGTGGAGCGAGCTGTGATTTCCAGGGAGCCACCAGCATGACATTCAAAATGGACTCTGACTGGGCTCCCCGCCATGACCCCTGCTAGCCACACAGGACTGCTCCAATTGTAATTGGAATCAGATAAAGTGCAAAACGTGGGTTCTATGTAGCACTCTCTTGATTTGGGGAACTCAAAAATCTTAGCAGCCACCTTGCTAAATACTGAAGATATAGAACATTTGATTTGTGTTATTATAGAAGATTCAGCCAGATGGGGAATATTCTAGAAATAGTACTTCTCTCATTTTCTTTTAAATTAAAAGATACTTGACTCCACTAGGAATGGCTCCACAAGCTACCAAGACTGGTAATAGTTATGGTGAAATGATCTGAGGCTGAGAAGCTGGCTCTGTTGGTAAACTGTCTGCTATGCAACCGTGAGGACCTGAGTTTCATCTCCAGCTTCTATGTTGCCGTGTGTGGGAATCATATGCCTATAGGAACCCATCAGTGGGGAGGCAGAGGAAGGAGGTTTGCTGGGACTCACTGGCCGGACAGACTAGACTACTTGATGAACTCCAAGGCACTGAAAGAACTTGTTGCAAGAAATATGGTAGAGAAGTGAATGAGGGAGACACCCAAGTTCAGCCTCCTGCCTCTGCAATGCATGCAAAGATGAATGAATTCCCAGGAACATACAGAGACAGACACATACAGACACAGACATAGATAGATGGACAGACACTTGTCAAATAGTGGTTTGAGAAAAGTTACTTCTGAATGGTAATAAAATAAGTTAAAAACAGTGTTTTTAATTTCCTTTCTTGTCACAAAGTGGCAAAGTGTACATGTCAAAGAAAACACAGTAAGAGTTTAATTAAATCAAATGTTACTTGGTGGAAAAGGCTCCTGCTTCTTTCATTCAGTCCCTGTCTAAAAATTTGCAATAATGAGAGACACATACGGACAAGCAGGTCTCGATCTATGTTTTATTTCCAAAAGCTGACAGAATGAATTCTACTGTGTGCTATGTTGAGTTATGATATGTATTATATCTAGAACTAAATCCAAGCAACACGTAAGTTTCATGGGGGCAGAAAATAGATCCAATTTTCTGCCATTGATCCCCCCCACTTACAAAGTGAACACTCAATATATGTTTGTGGAATGAATGAAGAAAAGGAAAAATAACAAAGTAGAGGATTCACTGGCCAAGCTTTGCTGACAGAGAATGATAAACAGCTGCCAGATGTTGCATCACCATGAGGAAATCTAGGTCTTAAAGAATCTGAGGACTTCTCTCTGGGTTGAGACATTTCCCAAAGTATTGGGCATGATCATTTGAATTTCAGCACTCTTACCTGGACCTGAGTGCTGTTAAGTTTTCCTTAATTTTTATTCTTGTTGCTGTCAGAAAAATATGGCCAAAGGGTAAGAAGATTCACAAATGAGAAACACCTAGAGTGTCTATAGTTTGAAGTAACTGGAACTTTTGCCTTTTCCTCCTAAGATATGAAGGCTGGAGGCAGAAACAATACACTTGTGTTTCCAGACACATCGTATGTGATTAGTAAATTTGCACACATAGAGTTTATTTTATTATTTGTTAAATTATGCATCTGTTGGTTCAGATGTGTGAGTGCAGATACCTGTGGAGGCCATGAGAGGATATTAGATCCTAGGAACTGGAGTTACAGGTAGCTGTGAGCTTTCCAATGTGAGTTCTGAGAACTTTCTTATGTGACCCAATATCACCTACCCAAGGAATAGTGAGTGCCTCCTATAGTGGACTAGCTAGGGTTTCCCATATCAGTTAACAAACAAGACAATCACCTATAGACAGGACAATCTGATTTGGTAATCTCTCAGTTCTGGCTTTTCAGAAGACTCTAGGGTGTTAAGGCAAACCAGAACAGTAGTGAGTTTTGCTAAAACTTGACTGTACAAAAACTCATACTGACATGATACTAAATTCCTCAGAACTAAAAACCAGTATTCTCACCAGAAGTCTAGATTTCACCTAACAACATAAGCACAACCCAACACTTTTATGTACTAGAACTTTGAATTTGTATTTGTTTTAATGGTACTGTAGTATCTTATCTACTTCTAACTATAGTTCTGTGCCATTTAGGCTCATTGTAGCTATGTTTTTAAGATGAAGAAATATTTCAGGAAGTTAAGTTCACTTCCCCAAGTCAACTAGCAGGAGATAGACCCAGCTATGGGCGCCAGGCTCCTTTTGACATCTGTCTTAACATCTATATAGTCATTTCTTTTATTGTGAGTGACAAAAATCTGATTACAGCTTAAAAAGGAAGAGTCCACAGTTTGAAGGTAGAGTCCATCTTGGAGCAGAAGATGTAGGAGCAGGCAGCCCTGAGCTAGCTTCTACAGCTGGGCCTCCTCACCTTTTCACACCATGGTAGAACAGAAGCAGATAATTGACAGGAAGTGGGGGCCCAGCTCTAGGTCCTCAAGGTCTGCTTCTAATGACCCACTTTGTCTAACTTGCTAAAAGTCCCACAGCCTTCCAGAACAGCACTTCCAACTGGGAGCCAAGTGTTCAGAAACATGAGCCCAGGGAAGACTTTCATATTCAAACCACAACGGCATCTGCAGAGCCAGAGAACTCGAGGGGAAGCTGAGATTGGAGGAGCTCACAAGCTGTTAAATAAAAATACTCAAAAGAGGAATTATCTTAGACCTAGAAATGAGGGAGGGGTGGATGTTGATGGGGAAGAAGGTACCTATGTATAATGAGAGTCAGGACTTACATGAGCGACTGACATATGAGTGCATTAGCAGGGAGAAAAAAAAACTACACAGGGAAGAAATGCATGGCTTTTAGCATATATGTTAAAACTAGACACAGTATATCAAGAGATGGCAAGTCTCAGTCAAATCCTGTTATAGAATATTTTCTTTAATAATGTGGTTAACTGATGCATTATAACTGTCCATGTTTATTGGGATATAGTTTGATGCTCTGATATATGTATGGTCAAATTATATAATGATTTATAGCATGTCCATCGATTATTTTATACCCTGTGGTCCTGGGGATTGATTATAGGACCTTGCACAGGCTCGGCAAATGTCCTACCACTGAGCCATATCATCACCCTTCTTTTCTACATATTTGAAAATAGAGTCTCATTAAGTTACTCAGGTTTGCCTTGAATCTACTCTGGCTTTCAGATTTCAATCTGTGGATCTCAGCCTTCTGCATACCTGGTAAGTTAGGTATGGGTCTCCATGCATGGCTTATTTATTTATAATAAGAATGCTCAAAATATTCTCTTTTGACTCATTTGGAATTCTCAAACAACATTAGCTGTCTTCACCCTAGTGTACAGATCACCAGAGCTTGGCTCCTCTATTTGGCACTGTTGACAACCTCCCCCTACCTCTCCTCAGCAGCCTCTATACACCACTATGGAATATTTCCTTAGACATGCATAAGTGATCTTTTCAGACAAAACGCTTTAACAAAATACATGAGTGTCAGTTCTCAGAACCACTTAGCTCTTGGGAGTGATTAAAGAGATTACGTTTCTCCCCCAATTACCGGAGCTTTGAATTTATTGCTCATTTGCTTCCTTTACTTCTAACCATAAAATCCAAATCCACCATTTACGATTGGATCAAAGTCATCATGATAGATATTTTCAAGGCACCATCAACTGTGGTTCTGCTGATTTTTAATAAGAGGCCTCAACTAATCAATAGACAATTTAATTTGAAAATTCAAAGCTATAAGCTTTAATGTTCTCTTTGGAAGGATGGCACAGCCAAGTCTTGGGCAGAGAGCTTGGAAGACACATCTACTAATGTCTAGTCTAGGTTAGTAAAGGGCATGCTTCAGTCAGATCCACAGGGCCACACACTGGAGGATGTGTCTCCAGTTCCATGGATCTAGGAAGCTCCACATGAAATGACAGTGGTCATCTCACAATCCAGTCCTGACCCATGTCAATAATCGCCTTAATCTTCTCATCCTCCACTTGATTTCCTTTGATTATTTTTAAAGGACATTTAAATTGAGAGAGGGTCGCACTAAGTCACTCAGGCTACCCACAAACTTATGTTATAGACCAGGCAGGCTTTCGAAGTCAGTCTCCCTACCACAGCCTCCTGAATAGCTGACATTACCAGACACCAGTCATAGTCCTTCAATTATTCTTACAACTCAAGCATATGCTTTGGACAGAAAGAGAAAGGATTGAATTTTCTTTTCCATTGTACAGATATATATGGTTATATTCACGTCAGTCAAGAAGTTATATTTGTAGCAATGCCAAAGTAGATCTAGACCATTTGCTAATTTGGTAGGAACTAGCAACTCTTTTTTTTTTTTTTTTTTTTTTTTTTTTTTTTTTTTTTTTTTTTTTTTTTTTTTTGTCTTTTTGTGACAGGGTCTCCCTGTAGCCCCAGCTGACCTGGGACTCACTTTGTAGACCAGGCTGGCCTTGAACTCACAAAGATCTGCCTGCCTCTGCCTCCCAAGTGCGTGCGCCACCACACCCGGCGGGAACTAGCAATTCCTTTTAAAATCATTTGCTGTCTACCTTTCCACAAGCCATCCACTCTACAGTGAAAGAGAGAGAGAGAGAGAGAGAGAGAGAGAGAGAGAGAGAGAGAGAGAGAGAGAGAGAAATTGCAGAAGCCCCACTTATACCAGCAGGGAGAAGGGGGAAGTGATACGTTAAGTGATTAAATAGTTGTTGGTTACCCCCAAGATAAAAGTGCAATCCCAGGTGGCCAGCCCTAAACACACGTACCTCGTAGCATCACTAAATGTACTCACAAGGATCTGTCTATCCATCTATCATTCTATGCATCTGTCTAGAGTATATCTATACATAGATATAGATGAGTATATGTGTATTCATATAGATATATATGCGAAATAATAAAGGAAATGTCAGAAGATTGAGGAGTGGGAGGGATGTGGTTGGCACTGGAGGTGGAGGGCTGTATGGCAATGATGTAAATTAAGTAATCATACATGGAATTCTCAAGAATAAACTAAAATAATGATTAAGACCATCCTGATCATATTACACTTGATAGAGAGCAGAGATGTGAGACAGGCTAGAACGTATATCAGTGGAAGAGAACTTCTGGCCTATATAAGGTTCTTTGGGAGAGAGGGAGGGAGAGAGGGATGGAGGGAAGAAAGAGGGATGGAGGAAAGAGGGAGGGAGAGAAGGAAGGATAGAGGGAAGGAGGGAGGGAAGGGAGGAAGAAACAAAGGAGGGAGGGAGGGAGGGAAGAAGGAGAAGGGGAATATTTCCAGATAAGCCTCAAAAATACTACCTCAGAACTATACTGGTAATCTTCTTTCTGCCTGAAGGCACTCGGAACTCATTACACGTACTGTTTAGGGAGAAGATCTCCCCTAAAGTCCAAGAAAGTAACTTACATTTTCTGTACAGATTTTTCTCCTCTTTAATATTACAGACTCCTACCCTTCTTGTAATGACAATATGAATCCAAGCTTGGACCCCTTCAGTCCTCTGCTATCTGCCTCTTACTGGATTGTTGACTCTTCTCTCATTAACCCATTTTACATTTTTTAAATTTTATTTATTTTTGTATGTGTATGAATATACTGTCTGCATGTAGGTTTGTGCACCCGTGTCATGCAATGCCGCGGAGGTCAGAAGAGGGTCTCGGATTTCCCTGGAACTGGAGTTCTCCTGGAATTGGAGTTACAGACAGTTCTCACCTCCATGTGGGTGCTGGGGATCGAACCCGGGTCCTCTGCAAGAGCAGTCAGTGCTCTTAAACGCTAGGCTATCTCTCCAGCCCCCCATTTTACATTTTAACATATGTAAGGATACATTCAGAAATTAATGTGACAATCTTGATGCAAAACATCTTCTCAGCTAATATACAGTAGGTATATAATAAAAAATAAACTTATATGAATTCTAGCATAATTGTATTCCATACCTCATTTAACCAATCTTTTGTTAAGGATATTTGAATACTTTTCAGTTTGTATTAAAAATATAAACAACCTTGAAATAAAAATTCCTATAAGACATATATCACTTTTCTTTATCTTTCTTTTTGAGACACAGTCTCATGTATCTCAGGCTGTCCTTGAACTCTATGTAGTCAAAGATGATCTTCCCTTCTCCACTCAGCTGGAGATTGAACCGATGGCCTCACACAGGCTAGATAAGTAATCTCCCAGCTAAACTACATCCCCAGCTTTCATTATTTCTTTCTACTCCCTCCAGCACAAATTCAGTGAATAAATGGCAAGGCAATATTATTCAAGGTTGGAGTTTAAGAGTTTAAAACAAAGAGAATGTGGAAAGAATCGATGGATCTAAACAGCACCATGCACATACAAGAATAAGAAAGCTCTGACTCAGGAATATTCAGATTCATCCTCTAATAACCAACAGTCATGTCAACTGTCATTGGACAGACGGTGAGAACACGCACAAGCCTGTATGTCATGGTGCTGTGTCTTAAAGGGATGAAAGCTGAGCACGGAGTTCATTTGCATTATGGGGATGAGGACTATAAAGCCCCATGGATTCCAGATTTCCTTCCAGAAGAATCTAATGGAGCATTCTTCTTCAGAACAGAAACCCCCACCAGCAAGAGTGCTGATGTGCCCTTTGTTATCACAACAGGGTTTGGTTTTCGGATCCTAAAAGTAAAGCTCTTTATCTGACTAAATTGTATTAGGAAAATATTTCTCACCAAATTAGAGTTACACATTATCAGAATTCAGCATTTTTCTATTAGTGTCTCTCACTGTACAGTCCAGACTAGCCTTGAACCCACGGTCCTCCTATATGGAGGATCACAGCTATGGACCACAAAACTACACCTCTGTTTCATTTCTTATTTTTTGTGGTATCTGCACATGTCGAATTTGATGTGTATGCGAACAAGTGTGTGTGCTGGTGCACATATGTTCATGTGGATGTGAGAGGTTAAACCAGATGTCTTTTTCAAGAGGAAGGGTCTTTTTTTATATACAGGAGCAGGAGAAAGAGGAAGGGTCTTTAACTCATTGATTTGACTACGTTGGCTAGCCACAAGCTCCTCTGCTCCCTGTCTCCTTCTCCTGAGCACAGGATGGCAAGCGCAGACAAATATGCCTGGCTTTTCATGCGAGTTCTTGTCATTTGAACTCCAGGCCTCAACTTGCACAGAAATCGCTTCACCAACTGAACCATCTTCCCAGTCCCCTGTTTTTCTTTTTACACAGATGATATCCTTCTTGTCCACTACCACAAGTTCTAAATAGGCTTTTTGGAAGTCAATGTAAGCTATCTACCATAGAATTGTATTTCTTTTCAATTAAAAATTATTAAACTGATGGAGTAACTTATTCCAGACATATTTTATCAGGAAAGAAACTGTAATGTTTGGTACAGTTTACGGATGCTCCCAAACAGGGTGATACTCTGTTCTGAATGATATTTAAATTTCTATAATAAATTCCAAGCTGGACTCTTGTGTCAATTAATCAGTGCCAAGACACTGTCTAACATTTTGTTACAAACTGGGTTCAGTTGTAATTTGTCAACTCCAACACCCGTTGCTATGACAAATAGCTTCAGTCTGGTTAATCTTTTGAACATAATAGCATTCTGTTACTTTGATAAATCTATTATGTCGTGGTTTACATATGCTTTGGGGAAAAATTTTATTGGGACATTTTACACTAAATTATCTCTAGTCTACACTAACAAAGCAAGGGCATGGCTGATGCTGATGAGAGTTTCCCCAGCATCTCCACGAAGCCCCATTGTCCTGGCTCTTGAAAATGACAAGGAATCTTGAGGACTCCTAATACAGTCTGCATGGTTTAAATATCATGGTCCTCCATTATCCATATGGGCTACTTACTTTTCTACACTCTAATTTTTCTTGTTGATAGAATGAAAACACTATATTTTGCTTTTTATTTGTATGTGTGTGTATGTGTTCTCCTAATGTATGAATGGACACATAGACCATGGCATACATACATGTGGACCTCAGTGTCCAGCCCTTGCCTCATAATACCAGGCTGAGACAGGGCCCCTTTGTGGTTTACCATTTCCTATGTCAGGCTGGCTGGCCCTCCTGTCTCTAGAGATTCTTCTATCTCCAACTCCCATCTTGTAGCAGGAGCACTTGGATTATTACTAATGTGTCCTACTGTATATGGCACTGTGTAGGTGTCGGGAATCTGAACTTGTACAAAAAGCATTTTTACTTTCTGAGCCATCTCCCTAGCCTTGAAGAAGGCATTATGAACCCACTGTTGAAGGCAGTACAACAGAATACCTGGTGTATCCAGGAAAGAAACTATAGAAAGTGTTCTGGTTTGTAATTATTAAATAAAAGGTATGTAGATTTGTTCACAGTAGGCTTTGTGTAATCCTTGTAAACACTTCTATTTTAAAGGTTAATGATATGAATGTGAAAATACATAAAACTGACAAATGTGGCTTGCTGGGGGTGGATGTTCTGGGTGGTGGCTCAAGAAGAAGGACCTCACTGCACTGTCATCTAAACAGATATGAGCACAGATGTGGGGTCTGCCTACCCCCGTTCACAGTCTGAAACCCGCTGTAAATTATCCTGGGGTCTCAAAGCAGAGGAGTTTCCACTGGTGACAGTGCACCCACCACAGTTTTCAGCCCTGCATGCACCAGACGTCTATTTCACCTCTGGCAGTTTTAAAAGAATCCAGATGACTTAAAGTATAACAGCTCTGCATAAGGGCTCTTGAAGAAGGGAGGGTAGGGGAAGGAAGTTCAAAGGAGGAATGAGAAGCAGCTGCTTTTAGGAAGGAAGTAACCCCTGGAAGGGAAGAACCATGCAGTTTCATATGAAGAGCAGAGTGATTAAAAGTTTATTTTAAAGTTCTAATTTCTTATAGTAAAAAAAAAAAAAATAACAAAAGGCTACAGTGCACAGACCACCATAAAAATTTAAACAATACAATGCCCTGCCAACTTGGAGATAAATGAAACATCAAAACCATAGTAAATATTTAAGGTGTTCCGACAGGTTACCTAGGCATTAAGACGTCCCACTTCCCCTCTCCCTCCCTCTTTTCCTCTCTCAGTCATTTCTATCTTCTTCCTTTTCTATCCCCTCCTTTCTGCTCTTCTTCTCTCCTCTCTTTATCTCCCCCTCCCTTCCTCCCTTTATCTCTCTTTGCTCCCTCTCTCCCTCTCCCCTCTTTTCCCACCTCCTCTCTTATTTCTCCCACCCCCACTCTTTCCAAAGAATACCCGTATATCAGCATGCTCCTTAAACAGTCAGCAAAACAAAATCAAGGGACAGAGCTCACTGAGTCCAAATAGCACATAGAAGTGTTTTATGAGAATCAAGGCTAGGGGGAAGGATGGAGGCCCGGAACATGCATTAGCTTTCCTCAAAATAAGAAGAGGCTGAAATGGTTAAACATTTTGGGTTGAGGCTACTGAGCTGAGGAGAGTCAGCAACACATCTCTGGGAATTGATCGAAAGAAAGCAGGTGAACAGTCCATGAGAGCCCAGAGCATAGATGCCTGCATTGCTGGAGTTGCCTGAGTGCTGAGTTTTGCAATCAATTTCTATTCCAAGGAAAAGACAGTCATTAGTTCAAGGGAAGCAGCATGCCTTTGTGTGTGGCAGGATGTGCAGGTGAAAGTGTAGCTGTGTTTATTTAGTTTTTATATTGCAGGGTGGTATACATACTATATGAACTTTCCAGCAGTCCTTGAGACCATAAGTATTCTAGTGAAAAGGATCTGAAAGCGACATTCTGCTCCAACAGGAGTGATTCTCTTCCCCTTCAGTAATTAAGCATTCAAACCAGTCAACAGCTTGGTTGGAGTGATTTTATGACAAATGACCGAGAACATATCAACCGGAAAACTCGGCTCGGCAAAAATCCCTCAAGCCCAAGGAACTCAATCACGGCAGAGCAGAAGCGGCCTCAGCAGAGGCAGCTTTCTTGCACTCTGAGTCACATAAATCCAAGGAGGCTGGGCTGCCACCACTCACTGTGACACAGGAAATGAGAGGGGAGGAGGGACAGGGCAAAGATGGGAAGGGAAAAGAAGGAAGATTAAAGCAAGTCTCCCTTTCCTTTCCGAGCGTACTTCTTATCCATAGCCATGTTCTGGAAGAGACTAAACTGCATTGTTTCTGTGAAGAGAATAAATATGCACTGGGCATGGGCAGGGACAGGTGAAGGGTTTGAGTTAGCAGTAGGAGGGGGGATGCTGGGTTGATGGGAAATTAACCTGCTACCTACGTGGTCCTCAATAGATCTCTGAATCCAACAGATGCTAAACGCAAAGTTTAGTCTATGAGTTATCCCAGGGACTGTCCACAAGAAGATCATATCTCCCAATACTTCATTGCATCTTGTGTATGTGTGTGTGTGTGTGTGTGTGTGTATGTGTGTGTGTGTGTGTGTGAATGTAAACACGTACACTGATATCCACACAGCTTGGAGTATGCATGTGGAAGTCATCTCCCCAAATCTCACTGTAACATCTTTCAAACATACAAAAAAGCTGATATAACTTTACACCAACCCCCCACATACCCATTCCCCTGTATGCTATTAATATTTTCATATCATTTATCTTACTTTACATATTTCTATTTTAGATATGAGCAGGCTTGAGAGCTGACATAGTAGGGCCTATTTATTTTTATGTGACACATAAAACTTTAAGATTTGGAAATATTAATGCAGTATGACATAGGATATTTCAATAGTGTGCACTGTGTGGAGCTTAAATCAGGTTAAATTGAACATCTGCCACCTGTTTGAAAAATTGATTACATTTATGTATTTTGTGTATGTGCATCTGTGTATACAAGACCATGTATGTGGGCTCCTGGATATCAAGCTGTATAAGGGATAGCTTTCTGAAGTCAGTTCTCTCCTTCCACCCTGTGGGTCCCTTGGGATTGAACTTGGACTGTTGGACTTGGCATCCACTGAGCCATTTTACTGGCTCACAATTGCCATGTATTTATAGTGAAAAGATTCAAGATGCATTGTTTATAGTTTTTAAAATTTATGTAGTCAATTATCTTTATCCATATTTGTCCAAGAGCAGAATAATGTCTAGGACATTCTTATTCTTATTTAACTATAACTTGCCAACCACTGACCCAAGTGTCCTCTCCCTGGCCTCTGGGAACCACCAGCCTAATGTCAATTTCTAGAAGATTCCTTGTCAAACTGAGAGCATGTAGCATTTGTCTTCCTTTTGCCTGGCTTAATTCACTTAACACGATGTTCTCTCCTTTGCATCCCTTCTTCGTATTTAGTATTCCTACTTCTGGACCTTTCCAGGTAGCCACACTTCTATCCTCCTCCATTCTTATTTTTAGTGCATTTCCAAAGTAAATGTCACAAATCATCACAATGCCTCTTTGTAGCTCAGAATTCTCATGAAGCTCCATCTTTGTATACCTGATACCCTCTGCCTGGCTAATATCACTACATGAGCACTAGTTAAAATGATGTTACAAAGGTTCCCAAAAGGAACACACATGCTGTTAAAAAGTGTGTGTGCCTTCCTCCAAACAACCCATTAAAACTGTCATGCTTTCCTGGCTTATGAGCCCCTTGCCTAGAGGGGGATAAAGATTTTGGTGGGGAACCTAAATAGGAGATTCTGTAAAATGGTAAGCAGAGACTGACAGATAAAGAGAGGTAAAATATCAAATTAGAAATGGAATTTGATAATTTCATTAGCAGTATCACAGAGCAAAATTAGCTAGGAGCCAAGGTGAAGAGAGTTAGAATAGCCCAGAGTACATTAACACAGAGACTCATAACAACTCACAGTGCTGAGAATTGGTGACTGTAAACACTCAGCTTTAGATGGAAGATCCACAATAACTTTCCCCTAAGGCTCAAATAACATTGTGAGAGGGGGCACAGAAAGAACATAAAAGGCAGAGGATAAGGGGGGGTGCTGTAGAACATCTTCTGAACACGGCCTGGCCTTACACTCTTGAGTTTGCTGGCTACCTGCTCAAAAGCAAACAAGGACTCTTATTTGATCAGCATGATAGTACATACAAGCTCCTCCAGCTGGGCAGTGGGGGCCTTGGGCTGTATATGTTTGGGCATAGCTACTTGCAAATTGGTTTTACATGAAGGACGCTTGTATTCATTACTTATTACCTATTATTTAAAAATAAATTAAAAAAACAAGTTAAAAATTTCACCATGGCCTAGCATAGTAATAAACACCTTTAATCTCAGCACTCTAGAGCCAGAGGCAGACAGATCTTTGCAAGATCAAGCTCAGCCTTGTCTACACAATGACTTCCAGGCTAGCTGGGGCTACATGGAGGCTCTGTGTTCAAAATTTAAAAAAAAAATTCCAACATGGATAGGCGAGGGGGTTTCCCCACTGGTAGCCGAGGAGCCATCGACAGTTGACAAGACTGGGGAAGGTCATTTTTCTTTGGGAGTGTGTCCACTGGTCGGTAGACCATGCTCTGGGGGATGGCCCCATACTCTTTCACATACAGGCATTACTAATTGGACCCAGTAGATCAGGAAATATAAACTTTAAGCAAGAGAACATGAAGTTGGCAGAGAAATGTGTCTGTGGGTGGTTGGAGTATGAGTAAGAATGTATATGGTCAAGATGTATTATATACATACATATGGGTTTTAATATAAAATATTTTTATTGATGTTTTGTGTATTTCATACATCATTTCTCAGTTCAATTTAGACACATTCCCTTTTCCATTTCCCCCACCCCACCCTAGTTCATGCATTCTGCCATACATGTCTTGCATCTTTTTCTCAGTCTTTTTAAAGTTTTTCTCTGCAGAGGTTTATTGTGAACATAGGTGCAAAAATTCTCAACAAAATACTTGCAAACCACATATAGGCACATATCAAAAAGATCATCCACCATGACCAAGCTAGATTCATACCAGAGACACAGGGATGGTTCACTATACGTAAATCAATAAACGTCATAAAGCACATAAACAGACTGAAAGACAAAAACCACAGGGTAAATTCTAGAGCCTATTAATGGATTTACATTATAAGAGCACAGCTGCTTTAAGGGAAAGGGATATATAACATTGATGTTTCTCAGTCTGCACTCAGTTTGTGTACAGATGATATAAGTTTAATATAGGTGATATATGTGTGTGTGTGTGTGTGTGTGTGTGTGTGTGTGTGTGTATGTTAAAGCAATACAGATTGGAGGGAACTACAACAGCAGAGGAACTGGGACAGGGAACAGACTGAAACAATAAAGTTCTCCCAAGAACAATAAACCTCTGCTTTGAAAAACTTTGAAAAGAATCAAAAAGATACAGGACAGGAATGGCCGGGTGCATGAACTCAGGTGGGGAGGGGGGCATGGAAGGGGAGATGAGTCTGAGAAACCATGTATGAAATGCACAAAATCAATAAAATTGTTAAAAAAACACATGGTCATGTCAATTGATGTAGAAAAAGCCTTTGACAAAATTCAACATGCTTCATGTTTAATGTTCTGTAGGGAATTGGGCTGGAGGCAACATTCCTCAACACAGTTAAAGCCATATACAACAAACCCACAGCCAGCATTATCCTAAATGGGGAAAAACTAGACGCATTTCCCTTAAAGTCAGGAAGCTGGCAAGGCTGCCCCCATCCCCACTCCTTTTCAATATAGTGCTTGAAACGCTCATGAGAACAATAAGACAAGAAAAGGAAATTAGAGGAGTACTAATTGGAAAAGAGGAAGTCAAACTATCCCTTTATGCAGATGACATGATAATTTACCTAAGGGATGCCAAAAACTCCACCAGAAAACTCCTGGAAACCATCAACAGGTTCAGTAAAGTGGCAGGATACAAAATTAACTTAGAAAAATTGGCAGCCTTTCTTTATGCCAATTACAAGCAATTGCAGAAGGAATAGAAGGAGACTTTCCCACTCATGGTAGCCTCCAAAAAACTAAATTATCTAGGAACAAACCTGATCAAACACACTAAAAATCTCTACAATGAAAATTTAAAATCCCTCAAGAAGGAGATTGAGGAAGATACTAGAAGATGGAAGAACCTCCCATGCTCATGGAAGAATCAATATAGTAAAAATGACCATCCTGCCCAAAGTAAAATACAGATTCAATGCAATCCCAATTAGAATCCCCATGAGCTTATTCGCAGACCTAGAAAAAAAATCCCAAAGTCCATATGGAGAAACAAAAGACCCCAGACAGCCAAAGCAACCCTGAGCAAAAAGAGCAATGCAGGGGGATTGAATATACCAGACTTCAAACTATATTATTACAAGGCTATAGATATTCAGTTTTTAAATAACAATTTAAAATATTTTATAAATGGAAAGACGTGGTTGGGAAGATGGCTAGGTTGGTAAAATGCATTTTGTGCAAGCATGATAACCTAAGTTCAGCCCCCAGAACCCAACATGAAAAGCTGTGCGTGGCAGCACACACGTGTAATACCAACAATGGAGAAATGACACAGCCAGATGCCTGGAGCTCAGAGACCAGCATAGCCTACTTAGTGAAGTCTAGGCCAGTAAGAGAACCTGTTTGAAAGAAAATGGTACTCCCAAGAGAATGTCATTTGACATTGCCACCAGGCCACCACAAGTATGTGCATGTGCATGAGCACACACACACACACACACACACACACACACACACACACGGGAGGTATGCACATACACACAAGCATATGTGCTATGGTTGGTATTGGGTTCCATGGCAGAAAAATGGAAGACCATTTCAACCACACACGACAAAAAGTATAAAGACACTTACACAGCTCGGGTTGCCTCCGTCTACTCTTCAGTGCAAGAAAATTTGCTCTCAAGTATGGACAATCAAGAGACCAAGAGAGGAATTCAGCGTCCAGCACCCAGCAAAACACAACTCTATAAAACACCATCTCAGTTGTTCAGATACTGAAACTATCTGAAAACTGCTCTCATCACTTATTTATTTATTTATTTATTTATTTATTTATTTATTTATTTATTTATTTTGTCTTTTTGAGACAGGGTCTCCCTGTAGCCCCAGCTGTCCTGGAACTCACTCTGTAGACCAGGCTGGCCTTGAACTCACAAAGATCCGCCTGCCTCTGCTTCCCAAGTGCTAGGATTAAAGGCGTGTGCCACCACGCCCAGTTCTCATGACTTGTTTTTAACCGATGTCTTAGTTCACTTTTCCTTTCTACCCTATAGATGAAGCATATTAATTAGACTGAGACTGTTCCATTTCATATAATAATGTCCAAGCTATTGGAAGCTTGGAGAACATCCAGATTTCCTTTCAATCTATCACTTTGATGTAATAAATGACAAATCAATATTTTTAATACTGCTCCATCTTCATGTTTTCTGGTAGAACAGAGCCGGCACATCCTGCATGAAATATGCAGATTATTAAGGCTACACTTTGAAGATAATGGAAATGAAAAGCATTCCTTTTATGGTTCGTGCAGGTGGTGGGTCACCACAGTGGATGGACGCTCACTGGGAGGTAGAGAAATTAACGCCTTTCTGAAGTTGTGAGCAGTGGTAACTTGTTACTAAGTCACCTATTCCAACTGGGATCCTATTAAAGTGCTTGATTTGAGGGCAAGGACATAAAATCTCAATTAAAAATATTGTTTGTTAAAGCCACGACTCATGCTGGCACCCAAGAAAATTTCATATAAACCAGCAGCACATCCCTATCTAAAATTCAATTATATAAGTGCAAGATTGTAGCTGGTCCGAGACAGCTTTGTTATGAAAATAATAGCAAGTGGGTTACAATAATCATTCGTTCTTCACAAGATCAGGAGGGCAGTAAACAGTACCGGTTCAGCACCTGAAATTTCAGCTTCTGGCTTCATCAGCTCATACATTTTAAGGAGCAAGCTGTTGAGAACCAATGAACTCAGGAATAACTCACACTGGCTTTCTTTCACATTTGTATGGTCTAGGACAAATAAAATCCCAAACTTCCAAATCAGAGATACAGAAGAGATGTGCTGTGTTCCACCTTTGTACGGCTTAATCCAACTAGAGAGTTTATAATCATTTTACCTAAAAAGAAGGCAAATGGTTACTGTAAAGTAGAACTGGGCATAGAAAGTCAGCAAGTTTGGCTACCAATGGATGACTATTCTCAGGGCCGGGGTCACCATCCTTTAGGAACTATCTAGCTGGATTCCCTTTGGCCAGGGCTCCTTCTCACACGTCTCTCACTCTGCAGACATTTCTTACATGCACATATTTACATCCTTCCTACCACCGGATCCTCATCTATTCCCCAGTCAATAAAAACTGCTTCCTCATGGTGTGTACAATATACCAATGCTCTCCTCATTGAAACTCTTCCCTTCCCCCACTAGATCATGAACAAAATATAAAAAAAAAACCCTCACCATAGAAGGGTCAAAAAGACCCAGGTCAGATCTTATTCAAACTGCTTTCCTAGCCTTCTATGACTCACACTCCACATTCCCTTATTAGGTCTCTTCATTATTCTTCAGAAGGGACTTTTATATACACTGTTGTCCTTTCTAGGGTATTATCCTCTGTTCTGCATTGCTTAAGTTGTCAAGCTGACACACCTGGGAGAGGGAACCTCAACAGAGGAACTTCTTCTGGTTGACTGGCCCATGGGTCTGTCTGCGGGCATTTTCTTCATTGTTGAGTGGCGTAGGAGAACCCAGCCTCTTGTGGGCAATACCACCCATGGGCAGGTGGTCCTGTGCTGAATAAGACAGCAGGCTGAGCATGGGCCAGGGAAGCAAGCCAGGAAGAAGCATTCTTCTGCGATCTGTGCTTCAGCTCCGGCTCCATGTCCCTGCCCTCAGTTCCTGCCTTGGCTTCCCTTGGTGATGAACCTGGTAGATGGAAGATAAAATAAACCCTTGCCTCCCTAAGTTGGTTTTGGTCATTTTTAAACACAGCAATACAAAATAACTAGCGCACTCTCCATTTGGTGTTTTTAATCACAGCAATACAAAGTAACTAGTGCACTCTCCATTCGGCCAGGTGGTTCTTTCATGTATTTACATCTTTAAGTTCTCAGAAAGCCATTTCCCACTCAGTAGATTCAAAGCAAACACCAGTCTTTCAGTTTCATTTCTGTGGCTGGGATAAAATACTCTTAACACAAACCAAGTTAAAGAGAAAGGGTTTACTTCAGGTTAGGCTCCATCATTGTAGGGAAGTTAAGACAGGAACTTGAAACAACTAGTCAGCTCTCATGCACAGTTAAGAGCAGAGGAAAATGGATGCATGCATGCTTAGGCCTTGTTCTTATATGGTCCAGGGCCCCAAAGCAGAGCCTGCTGCTGTCCACTGTCAGCCTGGATCTTCCCATGTTAAGACAGTCAAGACAAACATGCCTGTAGGCCTACCTGATCTGACAATTTCTCGATGAGACTCTTCCCTGGTGTTTCTAAATTATATATAGCAAGTTGAAAGTTAAAGCCACATTCACAACCACAGTAAACTCCACCCCATGTTCGCTATTTTGGCACTTGGGTATTTTAATTAGGTACTTTCTTTTTTAGAAATTTTAATTTTTATTATTTTTATTTTTTTATGTGTATGAGTGTATTGCCTGAATGTATGTAAGTGCACCCATGCTGTGCAGTGCCTATGGAGTAAGAAGAGGCTGCCATATCACCTGGAACTGGAGTTTCAGATGGTTGTTGGCTACTGTGTGGGTGCTGAGAATCAAACTGCAACAGCAGCCATCAGTCCTAACTGCTGATCCATCTCTCCATCCCTCTTTGGCATTTCAATAATCATATTTTGTGTACATCCTTCCTGTTTCTACCATTGAAACAATCAGTCCACAGGGACCAGTGTCTCTCGCATATTGTTCTGTCCTTATTTGGGGTAGCACTACCTCAATATTGCCAGAGAATCTGGGGATGGACATCCACACCCCATCACCAATGCAGCTTTCACATTTTGCTAGGTCTAAATATTCCCTTTTTTGCACCCCTTATTGTGATTGATAAGGGATGTCTTAAAAGGCCATACACCAGTCATTAGTTTATTAAAACACTTTTTTTATCTTCTGATGAAACACTGCTAACATTAACCCGAGAATCATATGTCAAGAAAAATGTTAAATTTGAAGAACATCACAGTGTTCTAGTTATATGGAAACATAAATTACTCCCGAGCCCACCTAGCTTCAGCAACTATTTTAGGCTGAGTTACACTTAAAGGTATGAATGCTAGAACCCAAGTCCTCTCTCTGGCCCATTAGCAAAACTAAGAGTGTTGTCAGGCTACTAGTATAATCCTTAGCAGATGACTGAAAGCTTTTGACAAAGCTACCTTTCACAAATGCCCTCCAGGGCAACCCAGCATTCAATAGTTTTAGTTAGTTTTTTTTTTTTTTTCCCCTTCTTCTATACCTCATTTATTTTATCTAGCATACCACTCAAAGAAATGGAACATCTACAGTTCTGCAAGTAACAGAGAGACCATAACCCTATACATTTTGGCTGAAATCTTAAAGTTAGCCCCTGAGTAATAGCTAGTAATAGCTACATCAATATCAAAATGTCCTTCCTACTCAAGCCTGCAAGGGAGAAAAACTTTTAAGTCTGTGAGAGCACCTCCTCCTTTTGATTTGTGTGTCTGCTGACTCCCGGCACCTTGAAACAGTTAACTTGGCCTTTAGATTTTGAGGATAAAGAAAGAAGTCTTTCAAAATTACTATCATTTCAAGAGAGACAGAAAGCAAGAGGAGATGGACACATTTTACATTGTGTTCTTGGATGATCTCCATCACATGGGCTACTGACAACAGAACGCCTTCTAAGCCATTGTCATTCCTAAGCAGTGCTGTGTGCAGTGCACTGCAGCTCTTGGGACTTACACTGGTATAGCAATTAGGAAAGAGATTCCAGTAGACAATAAACCCAAAGGGGTCAGTGAGCTTAGCTATGCCTGAGAGGGTCTGGAACCTGAAAACCAGGGCTACTGTCCACTGGCTATGGTCTCATGGATAAGTTTTCTTTTTTTAATTTTTTAAAATTTATTATTGTATGTGTATGAATGTACTGTCTGCATGCAGGTTTGTGCACCTGTGTCGTACAATGCCGCGGAGGTCAGAAGAGGGCGTTGGATTCTCCTGGAACTGAAGTTAAAGACGGTTCTCAGCTGCCATGTGGGTGCTGGGGATAGAACCCGGGTCCTCTGCAAGAGCAGTCGGCGCTCTTAACCGCTAGGCCATCTCTTCAGCCCCATAAGTTTTCTTTTTTAATTAGCTTGCAAAGTCACTGATTTCCTTATGGAATTTTGGCAAATACTTCATTTTCTTTGATTTCTTCCTGACCACTACTCTCCCTCATCTCCTTCCCCTCCCAGCTTGTGTCCTTGTGTAGTGTCTCCCCCACCCCTGCCCCGCATTCCCCTTTCCACTTTTGTGTCACACATGTTCTATTATTTTCCCCACCCCAGTTTCTTAAAACCAGTTCTCCCACTCATGGGAGTTTCTTTCTAGCTTTACTACTCATATACACACTCATTTCCACAAAAAGCACACATATATACAAATCAGAAGCTAGGATCCCCATGTGACACACAGCATGTGGTATTTACACTTTGTGAGGGAGCATGTAGGGAAAAAGGAGCCCTGCCTCATTGCAGATTGGGGGTGGAACTGGTCCATTCACTATAGAAATCAATATGAAATTTTCTGAAAAAAAAAAAACACCCTAAAATAGAATTACCACATGACCCAGTTACAAGATTCCTGGGCAGATAATCAAGGGCTTGATATCCTATCGAAGAGACACAACTCTTGCAGCACTGTTTACTGTACTTATTCGCAAGAGGAAAGATTGAAATGAATGGATGAAAGGAAGGGGTGAATTAAACTCCTGGACCACAACGTCCTTGTCTGTAAAGTTGAAGAAACACAAGTCCTGACTCCAAGGATGATTTTCTCCTCTAGATTTATGGTGTCAGGAACAGGAAGAACAACAGCTGCTGGGTGCTTCCCATGGGTTCCATGTTCACAGATCTCACTGAGTCAAAAAGTGTGTGAGATGCCTCAAAGGCTCTTCTCATCCTCACAGGGCAGGGGTGGAAATATTACTAACTTGCTATACCATGAAAGCAATGCCAGATGCAGAAGAGACAAAGGACTTGTCTGGACAAGTTCTTGGAGCACACAACAGAGCCAGGATTCAAATCCATATCTGAAAACCACAGCTTGCTCTATGAAACATCACCTAGCCTTCCTAGTACTCACTCTATAAAGGACACTTTCCACTCAGCTGTGGATGGCAGTGCAAGACTTTTTCTGAATAACAAGCTTAGCACCTTCGGCTATACATTTTTATAATCTTCCTTTCTTCTCAACAGTATTTATTTCCTAATTGTTTCCTGGGGACCAGGTACTTTCTTGGATCATCAGAGACCTTGCCATTTCACTCACTGACTGAATTCATAGTGCCAAGTATTCACACAAGAAAACCTTAGTGAATGAAAGATAAAGATAAGTAATTATACTCTCAGGTAATTGTTCATCTCGTTATCCCAACTTCATATCCTATGAAATCCACATAATATAGGCATACATACATATATATCTATATAGAGATATGTAGGCAGATTTATATTTACAAATTTATCTACACTCATAGGCATTTATGTGTGTGCATATATACAGAGAGAGCTAGAAGGATGTAAGGGAAAAAAAGCAGGAAGGGAAAGGAAAAGATAGGAGTATGGGGTGAAGGAAAGAGAAAGAAAGAGGAGGAGGAAGGGTAGGAAAGGAGATGAAAGAAGAGTAGAGGTAAAAGAGGACAGGGAAGGAGAGGAGGGCAGATCAGGGGAGAGGGGAGGATATGAGAGGAAAGAGGAAGGTGGGTAAGAGAAAGAGGAGAGGAGAAGAGAGATGAGGGGAGAGGAGAGAAGAGGAGAAGAGACTAAGGGTTGGAGAAAGGGGAGAAGACAGAAGAAGAGGGGGAAATAGAAGGGAAAGGAGAGGAGAATGGAGAGTAGAGGAGGCAGAGGAAAGAGAAATTGAGAAGAAAGAGGAAAAGAGAAAGGAAAGGAGAGGATGAGAGAGAGGAAGACAGGAGGAATGAAAGGAGGGGACGGGCTAGATCTATATATCTCTAGTATTTATGCACAGCATGGTACTGAACCCATAATGACATTCAATTAAATATGCATTTATTGCCTAATTGAGATGCTAGTAAATCACATCACAATTCCAGAATAAAAATGATCCTACTAGATACTAATTAGATATACAAGTGAAGTAAATGCAAAAAAAAAAAAAAACCCAGTAAAATGGTACAATAAATATGTCATTACTGCCAGGAAATCCATCAACTCAGATAGCCTACATCTTGTAAGTGGAAAGGGAGTTAGAAAGCACAGCTCACCAAAGAACTGACTGAAACAGTGAACTTCTGCTCAAAACAGTCAACTTCCACATGGAGAATACTGAGAAAGACTGAGAAAGAGATGAAAAGCATGTTTGGCTGAATGCATGAGCTCTGGTGGTGGTGGGGGGTCGGGTTGGGGGACACGGGTCTAGATTTGAATATATATATATATATATATATATATGAAAAAGAAAGCACAGCTCACTCCTCAAGATGCCGGAGCTGACAGCACGTGATGGCTTTCACCAGCTTTTCAACTCTGAGGCAAAAAGGTATAGATTGTCTATGAAAGTTTTATGTTGGGAAAATGACCAAGCCATTTCATAGACATATCTGAGTGTATGCATCAATAACTCACAGGATCCCTGTGTAGGAGTTGAGACCTGTGAGGTAGGCAGCGCCTCACGCTATATTTTAGCTTGACCGAAAGAGGCAATGAGCAGCACAACAGGGTTAGGGCTAGTGTAACACAGCCACATTCTTTTTAAAGTTTCTTTTTTTAGCTTTAATCTCAGAGAATTTCATATATGAGTTTATCTTTGCATTATTTCCATCTCTCCTGGTCCCACAACAACTCCACCCTGCCCCCTACTTGCTCTCAATTTCTTGTCCTCTTCACTCTCAATTTCTTGTCCTCTTCCTTCCTTCATTCTTTTTTTTTTTGAGGCAGGGCACCCCTTTAGTCCCAGCTGGCCTGCAACTCGCTCTGTAGACCAGACTAGCCTTGAATGCTGGGATTAAAGGTGTGCACTCCCATGCCCAGCCTAAGATGGTTTTTATCTGCCATGTGGGTGCAATTGATCCTCTGCAAGAGCAGTCAGCGCTCTTAACCACCGAGCCATCTCTCCACCCCCACTTCATTATTCTTACATATATTTTTAAATATCTATCCACACACATCTATGTTATATATTTAATTCACTGAGTCCATTTGGTGGTATTCTTGTGTACATGTGTTTAGGGCTGTCCACTTGAGATGAGATAATGGGTCAGATCCATGCAAAAAACTGATTCTCACGCCCTTGGCATCCATAGGTTGCCTATAGGTCTTTATCTTGAGGTGGGTCCCCATCCACCTGGTCAAGTCAGTTGGTTTTGTCGTGCAGCTCTTGTTAGACTACCATACTGTGGAAATGTCATGGTGCTACTTCCCTATCATAGACACCATGCCTGAGAATTGTTTAAGAGAAAACCCACAGAAGACACTGAAGATATCACTTTAAAAAAGAGATACTGTGAACAGGGGTCTTTGTGCTTCTTCCACATCCCAGATAACAGAGTGCAACCCTAGTGAGGTCAGTTCCACTGACTCCCATTTGATACCGTCGGCAGACCTTCTTTGGAAGCCTGAAAGAGTCTCAGAGGTCTCATAGTGTTGGTTGAGATCTCAGAAACACATAGAGGATTTGTGAAAGTAATGAGGACCAAGGGGAGACTGAGTCTACACCAGAGAGACACCTGCTGGGGCCTCTGAAAATAATTTGAAAAGACCGCTGGGGGATGGAAACCCCACGAGCTGGATATGTTATTTGAGCTGTGTTTACTGAAGTCGGCTACGTCCTTGGAGAACAGGGAAAGCGGGAGGCGCTGTGACATCTGGGTCACCTGAAGGGGTCTTTTCACCCACAGCTCCCAATTTCACGGAATACCGTTATTTACTGTGCTCCTTTATCACTCTGTTCCTCTGTGTTGGTTCTCCTGTGATCTTTAGCTCTTTCAACACTACAGTTTTAATAGATATTTTTTTCTTTTTTTTCCCAAGTCTAGCTAAAGGGTGTGGATTGTGTAAAGGAACCAACTTTTGGTGTCTTTGTTTCTATTTCATTGATTTGTGTTCCTCTCTTCTACTTATCATGAGACCAGTTTGTTCTTCTTTTCCTGTTTGACAAAGGTAGAAAATGAAGTCATTAATTTAAAAGCATCCCGTATTCCCTTTCTATTATAGGCATTTAATGGAAAGAGGATCTTTCTCATCATGGTTCAGTGGCAAGCCCTGAGTTTGGGTCCCCAGCATTGCATTAACTTTGTGTGGTGGTTCATGACTTTAAATCTCAGCACTTAGGAGATAGAGGTTAAGATCATCCTTGATATCAATTTGGGTTATGTAAGACCCTATCTTGAGAGACGATGTATGTGGTCACAGTGGAGATCAGGAGAATTTTCAAAATCATTGTTTGTTTTTATGTCTTTAGATTTCCCCTTTATTCATGAACTACTCATATGTATGAATATGTTGTTTACTGTGAAGTATCTGGAGAGTTTGATGTCATCATTTTTGCCATTTCTGTTTTGAAACCAACTGTGGACAGAGGATATATTCTGATTTCAAGTATATAACATTTAAAAAATAGTCCAGTCCAAAATAGGGCTTCTCTTAGTAATGTGTTCTTCAAAATTGGAAAATAATGTATATTCAGCTATGGGGGGATAAAGAATTCTATAGTCAATGATTAGAAACAGTTGGTTGATAGTGTTGTTCAAATTGTCCATATGGTTAATGGCTTGTATTTCTTTATTCAGAAACTAGCCCTCAGCTGGGGATGATAGCATGCACCTTTAATCCCAGCATTTGGGAGATCAAGGAAAGTTTGCTCTACATACCGAGTTTTAGGCCAGCGAGGATAGAGGGAGACCCTGTCAAAAAAGAAAAAGAAAAAGAAAAACTAAAAGAAGAAAAAAGAAAGAACCTATCCCTGACATCCACAGCTACTTATTTCCCTTAGCTGTTTCTTTTTCTTTTGGGGGTTTGTTTCATGTGTTTTGAAGTTGAGGGCATAAATGTTTATTTAAGATGGTGTTTTTCTCTGAGCCATCCCCCACTCTCCTTCCATTTCTCCCTCCCTCCCTTCCTCTAAGCCACTTCTTACTATGTAGCTCAGGATGGCCTGGAACTCATCATCCTCCTGCTTCAGTCTCCTGAATGGGGGACTTCAGGGGTACGTCGCCATCCCCAGGTGCTGTGCTCTCCTGATTAAATGGCATTTTTCATTATAAAATGAGCATCTTTATTCCCATTACAGTTCTCTTTTCCCCTCTAGAATATATATCAATGATAGCGATACAGCATATAGTAATTATGTAACATATGTGCAGACCTCAGCCTTCTTTACATCAGGGCTAGTGTATCATATAGTAATTATGTAGCCTATGTACAGACCTCAGCCTTCTTTACATCAGGACTATTGTATCTTTTCCCAGGTTTTATTGTTAACCTCTTCATGTAGTTATTTGGAAAGTATAGTTTTCGCAGACAATCTACAATTAAGTTTGACTTTATTAACTCTACCCCTGGCTTTTAACTGGACATATTTAGAACACTCATGTTTAATGTGATCATTGTCCTAGCTGTCTAAATCCGTAGTCTGTTTTCTGTCTGTGTTCTCTCCTTTTGCTCCTTTCTCTCCTTTGCTCTCTACTTTTGGACCGATTCTATTTTATGTCCTCTCTGAGCTTAGTCCCTTTCAGGGTTTTATCATTTTCTGTATGCTTTAGAGCTTATAGTATACACTTAGAGTGGTATCAATGTAGCATTTGATTTTGAAATCATTATAGCTTCACAGTTAACTTCACAAAGATAACAGAAATGATCTGTTCCCTTCCAGTTGGTGACACTATTAATCCACCTTATGTAATATCATAACTGGGTGGTGACACTGACATATTGTGTGTGTGTGATCTTATGCCTTTTCTTCTCAGGTGTACAGTTGTGTAACACAGAATGTAGACATCACTGCCACTAACTCCCTCCTGCTCCTCCTTCTGTACTCATCTGCCTTTTGGCTTCCACGCTGGCAGTCAACCAATGTATTTGCTAACTCTGTGTCATTCTTTTTTAAAATTTTTATTTATTTATTTTTAAGGGATTCACAACGTAAGAGCACAGTTGTTTTCAGATCACATTGACATTGCTCAGTTTGCCAAACAATTAGGTAATTGGCGCTAGCATCCATAGATGAGGGATACCATTCATCATTTGTTTTTCCGGAACTGTGTTACTTCACTTAACACAATATCTTCTAGCTCCATCTATTGACCTGCAAAGTTCATGATCTCATCTTTCTTTACCGCTGCACAGAACTCCATTGTGTAGATGTAACTCTGTGTCATTCTTAAGCCACAAAAATACAACCATACCATGTGCCACCTTTTAATATTGTTTAAGTTGTCACTAACATTCCTTTGAGATACATTCAATTTGCTGGTGTTTATATAAAAATATTTGCATATTTATTTTCTTTGAAGATTTCATACATGAAGACAATGTTATCTTTATCAAATCCAGCCCTCACTTCTCCATTTGACTACTCCCTAGGAGCCCCCATCAATCCCGCCCAACTTCAGGTCTTTCTTTTAAAATTACTATTATTTTTTGAGCCACTGAGTCAATTTAGGGCTACTCATATGTGCACGAACATGGGGATCTACTGGAGCATGGGGAACATACTAATGGCCACCCCCCCCAAAGAAATGTGGCTCTCCCTCCCCCAAAGCCATTACATCTCTATAGCTCCTCAGCTAGGGGTGAGGCCTTGGGAAGCCTGCCTGCTGTCACACTGGAATTTTGACTGCCTTGATCTTGTACAGGTCTTGTGCAGCTAGCCATAGTTCCTGAGAGTTGATATGTGCAATAGTTATATCATATTCAGAAGACAACATTTCAGAGTCTTCCTGTAACCACAGCCAGCCTGGAACTTGCTATGTAGGCCAGGCTGTGCTTGATCTCATAGAGATCTACCTTCTTCTGCCTCCTGAGTGCTAGGAAGAGAGGTATGCACTACACTTATAAATTTTTAATTGATTGACCCCCAAAGCTGATAGGAGGTCATTAAATGTTTTTCTATGTTGAATTTGTCATTTGGTATAATAGTTTCATAATTGGACACCTTCCACTTTATTTTTTTTTAATTTTATTTATTTTTGTATATGTATATATGTACTGTCTGCATGCAAGCTTGTGCACCCGTGTCGTGCAATGCCGCGGAGGTCAGAAGAGGGTGTCGGATTCCCCTGGAACTGGAGTTCTCCTGGAATTGGAGTTTCAGACGGTTCTCGGCCGCCATGTGGGTGCTGGGGATCGAACCCGGGTCCTCTGCAAGAGCGGTCGGCGCTCTTAACCGCTAGGCCATCTCTCCAGCCCCACCTTCCACTTTAAACTTGATATGATTCGTTTTGAGTTTTTAGAAGGTAGGAAACATATCAAGGTCATTATTTATATTCTCATTAAAAAAACCTTCAACATTGCATGGCATTAAATATATGAGTATTTGTCATATAATACTTGTTATTGTTCTGACTATGGACTGCAAATTGCTATATAAACATTTGTTGAAATAACAATGCTGCTTCTATAGACCTACTGTCTCCTCACAATCATAAAAAAGTTGACCACAGCTGTGTCTATTTTTTGTTATTCTTGTTTTCTCTTCACTTCCATGGATCTAGGTGTTTAGCCCCTAAGGAAGTTTCATAAGGTGATGACAACTAGGACCACACAATGCCACAAAATAGAGTGGACTGAGCTCTCCTAGTTTTATTTTTCAATATTTTAATGTGTTTTGCTTTGCATGCAGGTTGTAGGATAAATTTGACTGTATCTACAAAGCAGTTTTTTACAGGATTTGGGCAGGAACTTCATTAAATCTGTATATCAACTGGGAGAGGACTGGCAGGCTTAGCATGCTCTTTTGATTCGCAGAGTGTGCTTTTCTTGTTTGTTTAGCTCTGATGTGTTCCACCAGAATTTAATAATTTTAAGCTCAAAGACCCGCATATTTTTTTTGCATACACACCTACATTATTTCTTTTTGTTGAATGACATATAAAAAGACATAGTATTCTAAAAGTTTACTTTCTTATGGTTTTTAAAATAATTCATTGATACAATTGTTTTAGGGGATGCAATCTTGCAGCCTCCTACTTTACAAAGCTGAATATTTGGAAGTGTGGGGTTCACTGGAGTTTCTGTCTTCTCTACATGGACTCTGGCCAAGGCCGGAACCCCGGGGGCAAAGTAGAGGCTGCCTCGCGTCTTCCTGCCTGTCGAGGTTCACCATGAAGCATAGCAGTATATGGAGCACCTTTCCACATGTTTTGTGCATTTTTGTGGTTAGCCGAGAAGCTAAATCAGTTTCTGTGACACCATCCCAGCCAGAAGTACAACTATACCTGATATTTTAGAATTATTAAAAGAAAAAAAAATGCTTAATGGCTTTTTAAAGCTTTGCTTTGTAGAGACAACACATTATATCCACTACCAGAATTATAATGAATCTATTACTTTCTCTAATCCAGGGATGGTTCCTTATTAGTGCACTAACAACTGTTTTTAGTAATACTGAGGCTTCACGGCTTATTCCATCTCTAAAAATTGTGAAATGTTCTATTTAGTTTAAACCTATAATGTGTAAGTTAAAAGAGTCAAGCGGCTGAAATACAGACCAGGTAGTCAACTGTTTTTCAATCTCTTTACCAGAGTAGATATTACTAATCAATTACAGCATTCCTCCCTGAAAAATCCATCTGTGGGCTCAGAATCCATTGTTTCAGACTCTCAAATATCTCACTTGCCACCACTTTCCTGTCTTCTGCATCAGGATCTACACCATATGCACAAAATACATTACACCTGGTCTGCACGCCAATGTGGTGTGAATAACAGACTTTCTGAACTTCAAGAACTACAGTTGCTAATACCTTGTGTGTGGCTAAAATAATTTGAAGCAGAAGTTGCGAAATCTTGGTTAGGTCAGAAAAATATTTGGATAGTGACACTAATATTTTCTTAAATCCCTTTCAAGGAATGAGTTAATCCACCTGAGCAATGCAACCAAGGAAATAAACATACTCCAAAAATTGAAGCAACAACAAGAAGAAAAAAAAACCTCATTCTTCAACCATCTGCTTATTCCAAGTGGACACAGGAGGGAGCCTGTGAATTATGTAACTAATGTTCCCATTTCAGCATTTGTTTCCTCCTATCTGAGTCTCCATGGTTCAAGAGAGTCCCTGGATCACCAGCTTTGGCTTGTCATGCCACTCGGGGGTCTCTGTGGGGTATTGGTGCTCCTTGAATCCAGCTTTAGTGTCTTGGGTGAACTGTACTTAAAACGCACTGGGAAATAAGCAGCAGAGTGTACTGTCACGCAGAAGCATCTGCAGGAAAAGGTGACGGGTGACAAAGAACTGTTTCCTTGAAGACATAACTCCATGTCAGGCAATGCATAGATGTAATCTATTTGTCTAATCCACCCAAAATACCCCGAATAGTCACAGCAATTCCCCTAACTGACAATATTAAGTAACCAGACACAAAGTTATGTACCTCCTCCATGATGACCCCATTAGTGAGTATCTTAGTATAAGGTAGAATCCAAACTATTCCAACTAAATCCTTAACTCTTCTATTAAACCAACACATCTAGAGTAAACCACTAGTTTTCTTCTTAAAACACTTTTTAATACCATTTCAATCTCAAAAACTAATGGGAAAGCACCCTGTGTAACCAAGGCATCTGTTTCATTATACTCATTTAAATTTTTTAGTAAACATGCTTGATGTTTATTTTTAATTTATTATTTTACTTTTTATGTGTATGAGAGTATCACCTGCATGTTTGTAAGTATACCTGTATCATGAAATGCCCACAGAATTCAGAATAGGGTACCCTGTCAGATCCCCTGGAAATGTAGTTGGTTGGTAGTCTCGATGTGGGTGTTGGGAATGGAACCAAGGTCCTCTGCAAGGGCAGCCAGTGCTCTTCACCATTGAGCCATCTCTCCAGCCCCACATTTAGACTTTTTTAAAAAAATATGGTCTGCAGATAGCAAGTGCAATATACATGGCCCTGAGAAAGAGCAGAGGGAGGGTGGGACTAATACAAGGTGAGTCTAATACAACATACACCCCTCTCCTTTGCCAAAAGATGTCTGTAAAGACACAAGGTGCTATCACAGAAGAGGTGGGTAATAGCCCCTCTTGTTGATTTATATTCAACTCTTAATTGGCCCCTAACACGATGGGAAATTTGAGAAAGCAATAGCTTTCTGCACCCAGGTCCTCCTCTGAAAAAGAGAATATTATGACCTTCACCTCTCATAGGCATAATGAGGATTAGATGGGATCATCTGTATAAAGAAAGCAAGGGCTCCTACATAATTGCCAGTGTTCATTAAATTAAAGCTGTTATGATCAATGACAGTAGTCCCCTGAATTCAGAACTCAGTCCAGAGATATCTTTTCTTCCACTTGAATAAACTAAATAGGTCTGAACAATCATCACACACACACACACACACACACACACACACACAGTGCTTGACAAAGGGTATCTATAGACTTCCAATATGAGTTGAATGGAGGAGTCAGACTTCACACAACTACTGAGCTGTATGGATATGGGCTGGGATCAAAAGCATATAACGTGTTGAAATAAAGCTATTGAACTCTGTAATTCGCACAGAAGCCTGTGCACCTCCTGTAATAAGATTTGAACTTTGCATTCCGGAGAAGTGTGAGGGAGTTCTCTAAAAGAAACACAGCAAAAAATACAATATAGGCCAGAGACAGTAACATTGTACGGGCTCTGAGTCCTGCCCTGCACACTCACCGATGGCCACTGATCTCATGGCGATCCTGTGAGCAGACAAGGATGCTCGCTTGAGTACTGAACAGCTGGTGTGCTGGGTACCACGTGGTACTGACAACCTGAAAGAATGCTAATAGGTATGCTGGCTCTGAAAACCAGCTAAATATCAAGGCTAGCTAGAGTGAGCTGCCACGTCTCTGTCCACTCACAAGACACAGAGATGAGATAAAAACCCAATTCTGTCAAATTTTCAGCCACTGCAAGATAAAGACATTACTTATATTTGCTACCTATTAAATATTAAACGGTTCATTACAAAAATATTGACTAGCTTGACCTAGCCAGTTCTCCTCTGCCCTTATGAAAGCCGTAATGAAACCTTCTTTATTTAACTTGTAGGAGGCTGTGGAGTTCATTTGACCAACAAATCCCCAGCTTGTGATACACAGGCTAGACAAGTGTATCTCCTACTGGGAGGCTCATGCAGTTGGGGACCTCATCGTGATGTTTTAGCCCCACTGGAGGATGGACTTCGAGGGTGAGATTTTTCCAGAACACTGCTAGTAAGCATACATTTTAAAGTATGTCCTAGTAAGATAGATAAGTGTTCTGCTCAATTCATATTTAAATATTTGCATTTGTCTCAATATTTCTTATAGTTATGTGTCTCTTTTGCAACTTTAATATAAAAGGGAGCCCTAGGTGTTTACAAAAGTATTATCAGGGGCTGGAGAGATGGCCTAGCGGTTAAGAGCGCCGAATGCTCTTGCAGATGACCCGGGTTCGATCTCCAGCACCCACATGGCGGCTGAGAACCATCTTTAACTCCAGTTCCAGGGGAATCCGATACCCTCTTCTGACCTCCCGCGGCATTGTGTGACACGAGTGCACCAACCTACATGCAGACAGTACATTCATGCACATAAAAATAAATAAAAATTTCAAAAAGTAATATCAAAAAGGTTATGTACTTAATTTTTTGTTTTGTAATCCCAATAAGGGTAGAAAGATAAGTCAGTAAAGTGATTGACTTGTAGGCATGAGGACCTACATTTGATCTCCCCAAAACCTATGATTTGTTTCTGAAAGTGGTGTGTGGCATCATGAATTTATAATCCCAGCACTGAGAAGTCAAGGGGAGGTGGATTCCTGGGGTTCACTGGTCATCTAGTCTAGCCTACCTGGTGAGTTTTAGAATAGTGGGAGATATTTGTATCAACCATGGAAGAAAACCAACAGTTGACTTCTGGCCTCTAATATGCACCCACAAATGCCAATAAATAATTGTGATCCTGTTTTACAAAATGGCATGTAAAAGCTGTAGCTGTATTTACAAATTGGTATTTGCATCATTTTTTTCATGGAATAATATAGAGTAAGTTATAAGTCAAAGATTTGTTTTGAGAACTTCAAATAACGACTATCCTAGCTAAACCCCAAAGAGGTACTATATAACAATACCTCTCTCATTTATTCTTTTAAAGACTACATATCACATGCAGTGGTTATCTGCTCTCCCAGACATACAAAGCTGGCTGGGATGCTGTGGTAAGATATGAGGACAGCATTTTGTGGACATGCTGAGCCCTGATTTCAGACTTCTGTGCCAGGCCACTCTATTCTCTGCTAAGTTAAACATTTCTAGAAACACTCTCAGCTCTCCCAGACACACCCAGAAGCTTGTTTTCATAGTGTTGAGGTTTAAATGTGTAGTGGTTCCCACAGTCTCCACTGTTTGAAAACTCACTCCCCAGATGTTGTGCTATTCAGAAATTCATGAAGCTCAGGTTCTTGAACCTGTAGGAGGCAGAGCCTTGCTGGGAGGAGTACATTACTGTAGGAGGGCGGTAGTTTGTGATAGTCTGTCTCACCTCCTGTTCCCCCTCTGCTTCCTGACTGCTGCTGCCATGTGACCCTCTGGCCTCCCTGGCTCCCACTACCTTGTCTTCCCCATAATAATGGATTCTTTCCATCTGGAAATGCATTCCAAAATACAACATTTTCTCTCTTACATTACGTTGGTCAGAGTGTTTTATCACAGAACCAGAAGAGAAACAAAGATACATGGTGATTTTAAATCCAAGCCTACAAGATAGAAGAATCATCACACAGAGGAAGCATTAAGTGGAAGAAAAGGGGTTCTTCATGAAGGCTGCACAATGTAGCCAGGCACGTACACAGCGAGCTCCATCACATGGGACAATGTGTGAACTAGGAGTCCAAGCTTCTGGGAATACCTTCACAGCGGCATGGGAACTGGGGTATGTGCATATCAACTCTCGAGCCTTCCACTGAGTGTTTCTTCCTGAACTGTGAATCCCCCACAGTCCTGGCCCCTCTTGCACACCGGCAAAGTGACTTTTCCCCTAAGCCTGGGAAATGTTCCTGAGCATAAATGTAAAATTACTAGCAGCTAAAGCCTACAACAGGACAGAAAGATGGTGAGCTCAGAGGATGCAGGAGTGACAGCACCCCCAGAGCAGATAGGTGGCCACTGTGATTGGGTAACTTTGGTTGACAACTTGGCTGAATAAGAAATCAACCAAAGGACAAGCTTTTGGGAACACCCGTGAGAGATGTTCATAGGTTAATTAAAGTGGGAAGACCTGCCATCTTTGGAGACCGCACTTTCTGGTGGCCACTAAGATAAAAGGGGATTCAGAGGGGAACTCAGCCCTTTGCCTCATTGTCTTTATATTGCTGGTAAGTTCATCTCCAGTCCTACAGCTGCCGCGGCCACCACCACTATTCACTATTTCTACATTCCTTCACTGACTTCAGAACCCAGCTTCTTTAGGCTTCCAATGTTCACTGAAGGGCAATAGCTTTCTGGAAATACTCCAGACTCTGAGCACCAGGTTGGAAATGTTAAAGCACCCAGCTTCCTACCCTGAGGAGCTACTGGGTTCTCAGCCTCTTTAACTGTGAAGGAACCCATTGTCAGACTACCCAGACTATAGTATGTAAGTCAGTCTAATACAGCCTTCTTTAATAGATATTCATTGTCTTAGTCTCAGTTCTGTTGTTCTAATGAACCCCGACTAATACCGTTTCTAAAGGACAAGTGTACACTAAGCATAGAGTCTATGTGGAGAGAGCATTATCTGCCTGTGTTGGGGCAATATTCCCAGCATTTACTCTGACTCATCAGACTACTTCCTCTCTACTTAGAGCGCAGACTTCCACTTCCTCTAGGGGCTATCTTTTTGTTTCTCCCTTGTACACTTGGTATTTGAATTGTTCTTCTCAGACCTTCAGTATCCATCTAATAATTCAGACTTCCCAGAGGAGGGAGAGACCCAGTGTATATACAGACAAAGGGTATTCCTAGAATAGGATTCTAGAGTCTGCCTTCTGATCTGGGCTGTAAGACACAACCTCTTTACAGACCTGTTGCATAGATGAGTCTGGCTGTCCCAGTGGATCTTAAATATGGATTCTTGGATCATTATGGGGGTGGCTGGGGAGACTGTCAAAGACAGAAATTCCCAGACTCCAAACTTGGGAATTTGAGTCATCAAAGGGGCAAAGCTTAGGATAGACAACTAAGCTATCTTCCAACTCAAGAGTTCTACAGCCCATTCAAAGTCAGCTTCATCTTGTATCCATGTTAACTAGTCCTTTAGGTCCAGGACAATAGGGCTGAGTGTAAGACTTCATGTTTTATCTTTATTAAAGGTTTGATGAAATTAACCAGCCTCTTCAGTTATCAGTGCATACTATTCTTATCCATGAATCCAGCCATCTCCTCCCTCAGGAAGACAGACAGACAGACAGACAGACAGACGACATAGATTCTATACTTCCAATACAATGTATTATGTTATAAAATAAATACAAATTATATCTGAGAGACATTATTCCCACAATGACTCCATGTTTGGCAGGCTCCTCGGCTACCAGCATTCAGAGTCCCTCACAATGGGAACATTGCACTGTGTCCTTATATAAGCCATTTATATATTTTTGGGCTTTGTTACCATGTCCCTTCCTCCTCTCCAGATGGATAAAGACTTATAATTATTTTAGACTTCTTTAAAGGAAGCAAATACTTAAGTCAAAGGAATAGAGAACTGCAGAGGTGGAGAGATCTCATCTTAACAGACAGCCTGGAGACATCTAAAGAGCATCAGATTAGCTGCCTGGTTATTTCCAAGCCCTCCAAATTATTTCCTGGAGGGGAATGCTGAAGAAGTAGAGTGCATATCAACAGCAGGGCTTGAATTTATGATAAGCCTCTCTCTCCTCTCAGAATGGGTTATTCTGTCTGGGAGTTAGGAAGTCCCACCATAGATGACTCTTTTTTTCTAAACAGCTGTCTATCAAAACCATGTGTCCTGTATTACTCTGGCCCTTAGCATAAGAAGCATCTGTGTTTCTTTGCCGAGCTAGAAATGATCTCCTCCTATGCTACACAGAGCTTAGCTTTAAAACTGATGTCTGAAACCTGATAGAATCCCACCTTTACAGATCATTCCACCTTCCAACAGCAAGTCCAAGACCACACAGGCAGGTTCAAATGTCTGAAACCAGGACAGAATAAGGCAAGGTTTCAAGAAACCATGGATTTTTTAGAAATTCACTCTGCTCTGGAGTGTGGATAACATCCTTCCAGATGAAATGCCAGGCTTCCCAGGCAGGCATAGCTAAACAATTTCTTTGTTTCTGTTAACCAAACTGCAATTTTCTAACTCTCTACTCAGTTATTTTGAACAGAAACTTTCTTGCCCCTTTTTATTAGCCACTGGAGTCCCTAAAGACTGTAAGGAAGGGAAAGACGGGCAAATTTCCAGAAAACATATGTATGTACAAGCTTCACCATGGATCTCAGTCTGTGCCATGCTCAAGAATTAGCCCTAGAGCTGTTTAAAAACACACATGTTCCCCCTTTCCTTCCCCTGACCCCACCCCAGTTCATGCATTCTGCCATATCCTGTATCTTTCTCTCGGTCTTTTTAAAGTTTTTCTCTGTAGAGGTTTATTGCTTTTGGCAGAATTTAACTGTATCAATCCTTTCTTTGACTCAGTCCTTATGTTGTTGTTCCCTCCTATTTGTATTGCTTCAAAATATGCCTATATTAATGTCATATATGTACCAGAATTATGTCCTCTGGGAATAAACTGGATGTTAATTCCAAAATATGTTTAGGAAATCACATTTTCCCTTTAAATTTTATATTACTCTAAATTATGAATACATACCTTCCACCCATATATGTTAATTACCATGTATGAAAATAAGTGGTAAGTTAATTCTAGGACCCATTAAAAGATTCACATTATGAACTGCATAAAACATCAATAAAAAATATTAAAAGTATAAATAATACTAAAAGTGAAAAAAACACACTTGCTCAGGGCCCACGTTCAGAGAAAATGAGATTGTGTGCAACCTGTTGACTCCTATCATGTACATGTAATGTGATTTATATACACATGGATGTATGTATCCTGTACACAGGATGCATATATTACTTTGTTGTATATTTTTACACAATGTGGTGTGGTGCTATATACTACACTATATGATACATGAATAACATAATCCAGCTTATGTATATTTATACACACACTCATACAATGCCCAGCAGTCTCCTGTGCAAAGACAGATGAAAATGGACAAAATAAAACAATATAAATGCCTAAGATTCTCAGTTTTTCATTTCCATTTCAACAATGTCATTCCATCCATACTTGGCGGCATTTAGAAAACTTGCTTAACAGGATCTAATGTACTATTTAACTGTATTTATTATTCATGTGTGTGAGTTCTGTGATGTGTGTGTGTGTGTGTGTCCATGTGCACACACACAAGTGCAGTTCAGAGGACAACTTTCAGAAGTTTCTTCTCTCCTCCCATAATGGGTTCCAGAAATAAAGTTCAGGTATTCAGGCTTGCATAGTATCTTTCCCCTCTGAGCTATCTTGCCTTCACTAGTTCACTAGTGGACTATTTGAAGTTATCTCCTGTGGCTTATTGATTATGTTAGATGATGGTAAAGGGCAGCAGTTCCTGTTTGTGCATGAAGATGGATGGGCAGATTGATGATAAATAGATAAACTTGATTATCAACTTAAAATCACATAGGAAACAAATCTGGGGGTATTTCTCCATGGGTTTTCAGAGATGGAGGTTTAACTGAGGAAGACCCACCATGAATAAGGCTGACACCATTCTCTAGGACAATGCACGCTAAGCAGAAGCATTCATCTCTCATGATGTGACCAGCCACGGCATGCTCCAGTGATATGCCTTAATCACCATCATGAACTGTATTTTCAGACTCTGAGCCCAAATAAACAGGTCCCTAAGTTGCTTCTGTCAGGTGTTTTGTTATAACAGTAAGATGCCTCTGTGAAACTGTTCCCCAAAGCTCAGACTCCTATTTTATACATTTTCCTACAGAATGAAGTTCGCTATGTATGTGACTGGCTGAATCGTACATCCATCATGAAGAACCCCTTTTATTCCTCCTAATACATCCTCTGTGTATGTATATGTGTACATATATTTATACACATGTATTAACAATGCAAAAGTCACCCATTGCTCTCCACTGTTTTGAGTGGTACATGAATTAGATTAACTATCCTTATTATGTAGAGAAATTGAGATTAATGATCTACAATTGCTTTAATGGCTTCAAAATTCAGAAGATAAGAAGACACAGGTTTCTTCCATTGAGCCTTAAATATAAACTACCTTTGATGGATTGTCATGCAAACCCAATTTTATTGCTATCTGAATTATTCAGAATCAATATCCAACATTATCTAGCACAAGGAAACACAGATATGGGGCAGTGTTGGAACAGTCTCTACCCACACTGAGTAAGTCTGCAGTGTGTGGAGGATGCTGAGCTGTTTTGTGAGTACTACTACTCAGACAGCAAGAATTAATAACCTCATCGCCCCCTTGATATTATGTAATCAGAGGGCTTACTTGATAGAGACAAACAATTCCAAGGCTCAAGGAACCTGGTCAGCCTCCTCTATAAAAACAAATGACAAGACATAGGCTTGAGCTGTCTACACAGGAGGGAAATTTACTTTAGTTACATTTTAGGCAATTTGATGGGTAGTGTATTTCCTCAAGCTGTGTATTTCCTCAAGATTTCATAAAGGCAGAAATAGGACATCACAGAAGACGTGCAGAAGCTTCACGAAGCTGACACGGTGACAAGGAAGCAGCACTGCTTCAAGTAATTAGCCAAAAAGCACAATGAAAGGGCAGAAGAATGATCATTATAGGTATCTGTGATGATACATAGAAGATGGATGGATGGACGGATGAATGGATGGATGGATAGACAGAGAGACAGACAGACAGACAGACAGACAGACTGACTGCACTGACCCTATGCTGAAATCCTGACTGCATTAAGTCCTTTAAGGCCTGAGTTCATGACCATGAAACAACAATGGATGAGTTCTTCTTTGTTTTGGAGAAGAGGTCTTTCAAAAGAGCAAAGGATGTTTCTTCCCTCTACTGTCACTGTGTAAGCAGTAGAGCTGAGATTCCGAAGCAGAATTGCACTCTCAAGCGGAGATGAGGTGGGTGCCATCCATGTAATCACAGTCACAGGATATGGAAAGAGTAACGGGGACAGAGTCAAGACTCCCAGAAAACAAGGAAGACTGAATTTTTAGAAGAACAAAAATCACATGAGTCCTATTCAACAAGGCACTCCATGGACCATGGAGGTGCTGGGAGCTGTTAGCCTTCAGTAAGCATCTGCAAGCAGTATCTGCAAGCAGACTCATTCCTAATGCAAGGAAAGAGGGGCATAAAACCCCCACCCCAAATTCACACTAAAATCCGGTATGGCAGAACACTCAACATATCCCCCAAGAGCTGCTTCCACGGTTTGTCTCATTACAGTCCTGGTTCAGACTAATAAATCAGTGTACGATTTGTGTATAATCTAATTTTTGCCTTGTGCTTCATCTGGTGTAGGTGGAAGCGAGGGAAAAATGAACAACAAAAAATGCAACAACTGTAAAATGAAGACTAATGAGAACTCACATCCTTAAGAAAATATCCTTTAGCTATTTTCCAGTATCCTTTAGAAATAGCCAGAAATATCCAATATGCACTTTTAGGGGTGTCGTAATTGCAGGAAAATGAGTCTGTTTCTTTCATGGAAATGTGACTGGGGTAGATAGGTAGATGGAGAGACAGAAAGAAAGACAGATAGGTAGACACACACATACATACATACAAACATGTATAGACAGATGGGTGGATACAGACAGACCTGCATACATTCATATGTAGATAGTAAACAGGCAGATGGAAACATACATACATATGTCCATAGGTAAGGAGATAGATGAATAGATTAATTTACACAAAGAAACATAATTTCATGCATATACAAAGAGGCAGATAATAAATAAATGATAGATACATAGATACAGAGGTAGAAGGTGGATAAAGATGATAGAAAGACCAATTACTAGACAGTGTGGATGGACGGGTAGATGGACAGATGAATGGATATATACGACATGTAGACACCATGAAAACACAGATACATTCCCACATGCACACTTTCTCAACCCAAACACCTAGAAGTCATGATGAGCTGTCACTGCACACAGATATTTCTGTAGGTGACACACAGGCTGCACCATTGTAGGCGTTATGTCCTGGATGCGTCCTTTCCTTCCTTCCTCAGCCATTTATAGCACAGCCCATAATAATTCCCAAGCCACCCCCAAATCATCCCACAGAGAAAAACTCAGTGTTCCTCAAAACTAGCCAGATATATATTAGGTACCCTTGTAGGGAACATAGCAATTACATAAGTTAATGGTATTCAATGATGTAAGTTGAAGAAAGAGGCAGCAAGCAGCAGAAGGAAGAAAGGAAATGTATTTACGGCTGTGTGAGTTCCAGATGAAAGACAGCAGCACACTCAATCTCTGGGCGTGCACACATGTTTGGAACTGGGCATCAGCCAAGGCTGTGGAATGTGACAAAGGGAGTGGCTATGTACATTAGAAGCATCTTTTCCTTCTCCTTTTTTATAGGAGCCCGAGTACCCACAAACAGTGTAGTGAGATTTCAGTTCACCAGCCTAAGAATCAGAGAAGATGGACTTAAGAGATGGCTCATGGGATAACAGCACTTGCTTCTCTTCTGAGAACCCAGGTTGGGTTTGGTTTCCAGCATCCACATCAAGTGGCTCACAACCTCCTGTAAGTCCAGGTCCAGGGGAATCACATGACCTCTTATGGCATCCATGAGCACCAACATGCATGTGGGTATGTATACACACACACACACACACACACACACACACACACACATACACACACACACACACAAAGAAGAATAAAATAAATCCCTAAAAATAAGAGAATCGGGGGAGGGAAGACTGATCTTGGGACAAGCCACGATCAATTTTGATTTTCAAATTTAAAAAAACAACTCCATCCAGATATTTTTTGCAAGTACGAAGTTTGCTTTTGTGCAATTACAGGTAGTAATGTGAAAAGTCATTATTCAAAATCTAATGGGAGTGTTACATCAAACCTCAGCTACAGTGAAGCTCAAACATTCCCTTTGCTGAGGGGTGAATTATTGGCTGTGTTCTAGAGAAAGGCAAGCGAGAGTCTGTTATGAAGGAAACTGGAGCTCTGCTTTCAATAATAGTAAAGAAAGGAAATTTACTGCCCCCTCCTGGTCCTCTGTGACAAAGTCCTATTCTATTTAACACCGAATAACATAATTAAATAGGAGTCGACAACAGGCAAATCCTCGCTCCTCTCTTTTTGCTGAAAGAGTGAGGTTGACTTGCAATTCTGAAAGGGAAGCGAAAGGGACAGTGTTATTATTTAATATAAAAAATATATTTTCTGGTTTCCCTCAAGTGTTCATCATCAGATACAGGGAACAATCTCAAACTGAATTATCAAGTATCATCCCTGATAGGTCAAACAAGGGTCAGGGCTGGAAAAGAATGAATCAGTACTCAAAGAAAACACACAGACACAGAAAATGACTTTAAACGATTGAATTTTTAACCATTTTGTTTTTGTTACAGACGATTAAAGAAAACATAATAATAACAAGGAAAATGAACCCTGGCTGTAGTTTCCAAACTGCTGACAAATTTGAACCCCCTTGTTACTGTGTACTGCCAGGCTGTCTCTGCTCGCACCACCTGCCCTAACAAAGGACTGTAAACCAGAGAGGGGAAGGGGGTTAGAAACATCAGACTGTGTATTACTTTACAGCGCTAGAGGCTAGGAAGTCCAAGGTCAAGGTTCTGGTTGATTCAGCAGCTATCAAAAGTCTACTCCGAGGGGCTGGAAAGATGGCTCAGCAGTTAAAAGAATGTCCTCTCTTGCAGAGGACCTGAGTTCCATTGTCACTATATATGTTCAGCAAGGCACAAACATCTCTATAGCCATGAGATCCACTGCCCTCTGCTGGCTTCTGTGAATAAGCACACGTATGAGCACATACCCCCCCCACCACCACCACATATAAGAAAACAAAATACATCTACAGAAAAGACTACTGCCTGAGTCATAGCTTGATGTGTCCTCATTTGTAGCATGCACTGCTCCCATACAAGAGTACTCAGCCCCATGACTAACTCTCCTCTCAGGAACTGTACCTGCTTAGTCTGATCACAGTGAGAATGGAGATCCCATGCTCCAAGAATTTCAGACCCAAACAGACCCAAATACATACGTCTGCAGAATTACTATTGTGAGATTACTCTGTTCTTAGAGAGGTGCCAAGTGGGACCATCCAGCTCTCCATCATGACTAATGGGGTGCTCTGAGCCCTTCCAGAGATGGTGCTTTGGTGAGTAGCAATGCTGTCATGTAGGACACAAATTCTACAGAGTAAAAGCCTCAAATATATAATTAGCAAGTTCAGGGGTCTACAGACTCCACACAACTGCAAGTTGTAACTTCAGAAGCAGGTTTCTGCAGGTCGTTCTCTGTGATAAAAATTTCCCCTAAAATTGTTCATCTATACACATAATAAAAAAGAGCACAGTGTGAAAATAGGACTCAAGACTTCCGCTGGTTGCCATCCAAATGCCCAGAAGAGACCAGTTGCAGTCTTCCACGTAAAATGTTCTGGAAATACAATGGATAACCTGGGTGTCGTGATGCGTTCTCATAATGTCAGCATTCTGGAAGGCTGAGGCAGGAAGACCACCAAGTTTGAAGACAGCTTAAGCTTCATAACAAGACCACATCTCAAATTCAATTAAAAAATGGTGCTGTTGTCTGTCTGTTCCACAGGAACCCATGAACCACTACATGTATTGGGGTGACTCACAAGACTTTAGGGGGCAGGTTACTCACAAAGTAGGAATAACTCAAAGGAAAAGCCTACCCCAGCATGAGTCACACCTCACAAAACCGCATCCCTAGAGCTCCCCGTACAACTTGCAGCTAGTTCTACCAAAGATCCTCTCCCCTTCCTCAGCAATTGCTTACTACTTGTATTATCCTGGGAGAGGAATTGTGGATCTTATAACTTTCTGTTCTTCCTGAGTTGTAAGTATATTTTTTATTATTTCTTTATGTGTATTAATGTACTGTCTGCATGCAAGTCGGTGCACCCGTGTCGTGCAATGCCGCGGAGGTCAGAAGAGGGTCTCGGATTCCCCTGGAGCTGGAGTTCTCCTGGAATTGGAGTTTCAGATGGCTCTCAGCCGCCATGTGGGTGCTGGGGATCGAACCCGGGTTCTCTGTAAGAGCGGTCGGTGCTCTTAACCGCTAGGCCATCTCTCCAGCCCCGTGAGTTGTAAGTTTTGTGAGCCTCTTAACAGCTAAACTTCCCTAGGTTTCCTGAATATGATCAACCTGCCTCCTCAGTCCTTTCTGAGGCAGGGGAGTATTTAATTGGGAAGAAATCAGTATACAGTGTACACATAGTGTGATAATTATGAAGTATAATTATTTTATTTTTTTCTATCCAAATAACAATTTACTGTACAAAGTATTGTGGCCCCATTGTTTTTGCACTAATAATATATTAATGGGTGCTACCTCTAAATCTTTATCATCTGTACATTGTTTCATGGCTTTCTATTTTATGACTGCCTATGGTACTCATACAAGCACCATGATAAAGGGGCCTAGTCATTTCTTCAAGCCACAGGGCACCTAGAGGGATGCCGTGACTTAACCGCCATGCCTGTTCACCCTTCTATACGCCCTCCTATCTCATCTTCCTAAAAATTGCTGCTACTGGGGCTGGCGAGGAAATCTCAGTGGTTAACAGCACTGACTATTCTTGTAGAAGACCTGGTTTTAAATCCCAGTAGCCCCCAGCCGGTATTAAAGGCACGCTTGTGTGACTCTTGAGATTTGAGATCTCCTGAGCCCAGCGGCAGGAAGAGGGGGAGACAGGTAGGAACTGGGTGTCTTGGCGAGCTGATTGTTGATCCTTTGGTCCTGCTGTCTTTGGTTTGATTGGCCTTTGTGGCTGTGAGGTTGGAGTTATCCTCCCAGCTGGGATTAAAGGTGTGGTCTTTGGCTTGATTAGATCTAGTGGCTGTGGGGGCGGAGTTATCCTCCCAGCCGGTATTAAAGGCACGCTTGTGTGACTCTTGAGATTTGAGATCTCCTGAGCCCAGCGGCAGGAAGAGGGG
>VZQC01000127.1:2840960-2861236 GCA_009823505.1 Rhizomys pruinosus | reverse complement strand
TCAACATCACTAATCATTAAGGAAATGCAAATGAAAACCACTTTAAGATATCATCTTACTCCAATAAGACTGGCTAGGATCAAGAAAACAAATGATACCAAGTGCTGGAGAGGTTGTGGGGAAAGGGGAACACTCATCCACTGCTGGTGGGAATGTAAACTCGTACAGCCACTATGGAAAGCAGTGTGGAGAACCCTTGGAAGACTTGGAATGAACTTGCCACCCGACCCAGCCATACCACTCCTGGGCATGTACCCTCAAGACTTACGCCACCACAGAGATACATGCACGGCCATGTTTATTGCAGCTCTCTTCACAATAGCAAGGAGCTGGAACCAACCTAAATGCCCCTCAACTGACGAGTGGATAGAGAAAATGTGGTACATCTACACAATGGAATTCTATGCAGCAGTAAAGAAAGACGACATCACGAGCTTTGCAGGAAAATGGCTGGAGCTAGAGGACATCATGCTGAGTGAAGTAACACAGTCCCAGAAAAACAAACGATGCATGGTATCACTCATCTGTGGATGCTAGTGCCAATTACCCAGTTGTAAGTATTTCTTGTGTAGGGCCCCCTGAGCTTTTGTACAAAGCAGTTGGGCATAATGCATTTTGGAAACAACAACAACAACAGAAAATACTGCATCAAAGAACTGACTGAAACAGTGAACTTCTGCTCAAAACAGTCAACTTCCCCATGGAAAATATTGAGAAAGACTAAGAGATAGAAAGCATGTTTGGCAGAATGCACGAGCTCTGGTGGGGTGGGGGAATGAGCGGGAACATGGGTCTAGATTTGTTAAAAATAAATAAATAAATTTATGTGAAAAAAAAAATAAATCCCAGTAGCCACATGATGGCTAACAATTGTCCATAACTCCAGTTCCAGGGCATCCAATGCCCTCTTCTGTCCTCTGTGGGCATTACATAACATACGTGCATTTACACACATGCGGACATAACACTCATACACATAAAATGAAAATATATTTTTAAAAATTCTGCTGCTATGACTAAAAAGAATTTTCAGGGCTAAGGAGATGCCTCAGTATGTAAATCACCTACTGTGTAAGCATGGAGACCCAAGTTTAGAGTCCCCAGAAGCCAGGAAAATGCTGGGTGTATGTGGCAGCTCACCTGTAACTTTGGTCCTTGGAGGATCTTTGGTCCTTGGGATCTCCAGAGGAAGTTGACTAGATAGACTAGTCATAAAGGTAAGCTCTGGATTCCACTGAGAGACCCTGTCTCAATGATTAAGAGACCCTGTCTCAATGATTAAGAGGAGTGATCAATTGTGAAGCCTCAGACATTCACCTCAGGCCTCCACATAGATGTATACCACCCCCACACATGTAAATGTGCATACACATTCACCTACCATGAATGCATACAGACACATATGTGGAACAAAGGTTTTAATTAGCAATGAAAATGAAAGGAATGGATTGTGAGCATCCTGGCATCAACAGTTTGACCCAGAAGCAATGGGCTCTACTCCACAGAACCCTGGCACCTCTGAGATCCTGCTCTTCACTTGTGATGGGGTCTCCTTGGACAGTGACTAATCAGGTGTCAACTTTTGCATGTGCAGCACTCTTGAACTGCCTAGAAGCAAAGAACCCCTCATCCCCACCACAAACATTCACTCCTCCCCACAGAGGGTCAGACCAGGCCCAGATATCAGCATGCCAGAGACACAGGTGGATTCCTTATTGATGAATATTTTAGCCAATGTGCCCATCTGGCCGCTGAGATAAATAATGTAGAAATAAAGATATGGCTACATAATTCATGCAGTATTGACGAATGGGGACCTTAATTCTGACCGCTCCTAACAAATAATTTAATTATGGCTTGTGCAACTGTTAAGAGAGAAGCTGTAGTTTAAGAATGTTTAAATGAATATGGGTTGGGGACTTTCAAGTACACAAAAGCAGAAATTCAAGGACCCCTTAATCTAAATGCACCTGCACATTCTCATCAGGGTACCACAAACACAGTGCTGAGAACAGAGGACTGTTGCTCAGGGCAAAACACCAAGAAACCTATAGCATTAATAACTTCTATGTGTATAGGTGTGTGTGTGTGTGTGTGTGTGTGTGTGTGTGTGTGAAGTCTGTGTACACAAACATGAGCAGTGTGGGAATGTGTGTGGACCTCAGATGTATTGCTCCTAGATGACTTCCACTGTGTTTATTAATTAGATTTCTTTTGTGCCTATTTCTATACATGCAAATAATACAGCTCCCACCCTCTCCTATCTCCCTGTCTCCCCTACAACTCTCTTTTTTTCCAGTTTGCATTTATTCTTTGCTTTTCTGGCTCACTGAGTGTAGCCAGGGCCGTCTGTGTGACCATGGTTTTGAGCTTTTCTTTGGAGCCTGCTGTATTCACTAGAGAGTACACAACTAAAGACAGCGATTCAGCCTCTTCCAAAGTCTATCAACAGCCAACACCTCAGCAGTAAGGGGTGGGCCCTGTGAGTCGCTCCTCTCCCATTATTTTGAGTTTCTTTTTAGCCTAGAGCTTGGCCATTATGCTAGTCTGGCTGTCCAAGGAATCTTAAGGACATACCTGTGGCTAGCCCCCTAGCACTAGGATTACAAGTGAGTGCTACTTGCCTAGATTTTTTACATAGGTTTTAGAGATCAGTCTGAGGTCCTTGGGCTTGCACATCAAACAGCAATGACTGAGCTATCTCCCCAGACCTTAGACCTTACATTGCCTCTGTGAAACTTATATGAAGCAAGCACTAATTCTGATCCACCTCCTGCTCCATGGAAGGCTTAGTAACCTACTCTTGTCTTGATGGAAGCATATTAAACTGGAGGAGACGGGTCCTAAAAAGACTCGTACCCTTCTGCCATTCACATCATGGGTGTGACTTCAACAACATCCTTACCGTATCTTAGCACCATCAAGAAGAAGCTAGTATCACACCCATTTGTATAGCCCAATTGCCTTCCATTTGTTTGGGTCCCAGCAGGATCTAACCTCCAGCTCTAGGTCTTTCAAAACATCTACCCAGAACCTGAAGGTAGGGCCCCACTGCTGAAGACAGGAAATATTTCAGACACAGACCTTGAACTGACCTGGAAGCCCAGCTCTCATGGTATCAGAGGCACTATGCTAGCTGCTAAGGGAGAGAACCGATCAATGCTCCTACCCAGCTGTGAAGCCTACAAACCACAGTAATGATTGGGCCATCAAATTATCTCTACTAGTGCAATAATGGTATTTTTATCTAGGGAATAATCAACAGCTGTCTAATTGGAATTCAGCACTGCTCAATAGGGGAAAATGCATGCATGATAACTATAAAAATAGCCAAGCACACATGACTCGGTAAGGTCGTAAGTCCCAGAGAAGAGCTTATTTTTGTAACTTTCCTAGATCAATATAATTTCTTACTATGTTCTAAATATGCACTTACATTTACAGACAAGTGTACCTCTCACAACCCATCAAACCAGCTTCTTTCTGCAACAGATGGAGACTATTACAAAGTCTGACAACTGTTCAAAAGACACAAAATAAGTGACTATGAGTAGGTGCCCAGCCCTAACTGATACATCTATAATATAACCTCTCCACCCAAGGCTTGGAGAAGATTAGGCAAAAGTGCAGAAAGATTTAAAGATCCAGAAGAAAAGGACACCTGTTGCTAGTTAACACATTCCAGACATGATAGGGAAGCTGTGCCAAGGACATCTCCATAGTATGCTAGTCTAACACGATCCCTATGATGAGGAAAAGAATAGACATGCCAAAGCGGATGGCGCAATTTTCCCACGGTCCTACTTCAAGATGAAGAGCAAAACACAATCAATGAATGCTGCGGGAGGGAGAAGCCATTTTTCCAATGACTAGCTCCCTAAGAGGTAAACCCAAGTTGGCAGCCCCAGACACAAGTATACAGAAGAACCACTAAATGCCCTCGGTATATTATATATGTATTTTTATACATATGCGCATGTATATGTAACGATAATAACCAAAGAAGAGGACAAGAAAATATGAAGGGGTTGGTGAGTCCTAGGAGAAGTTGGAAGGGGACTGGAATGGCTACAACTAATGCAAATGCAATACTCAGGTATGGAGCTCTCTTCGCCCCCTTGCTCTGGAGGGACCTCCCTCCCTTCCGTTTCTCCCTGTGCTGAGGTTGCTGCAGTCTCAGTGCTCTTGCTCTGCTCTTCTCACTGCCTGGAACGATCTTTCTTGAATTATCTTTGACTCGATCCTCCTTGACCTGTACATCTCCACTAAGCATCGCCTTCTCAGAAATGGCTTCACCTTGAATTGTTCTGAGGGCAGCCCTCTCCCAGCATCTCCACCAATGATTCCTTCTTGTGCTATCCTATAGATTCCCTCATATCCTACGACAAAACCTGCAATTAAAATGTTCAAAGACAAGCTTGCCAGCTATCTCTACCAATAAATCACACTGATAATAAGCAGGAGAGATTGGCACCCTGGCCATTCCTTCCCCAGAATGTGCAATAGTGTTGACTTTCCTGCTATATGGGAAGGCCAGCAGGCAAACATTATCTGCCATTATAGTTTTGTATTGTGACTTTGTACTGAAGACAAAATGGAATCAAATGATGATGATACCTCTTAAATAAACACAAGGAGCTGTCATTCGTCAGGAGCTATAAGCCTTGTTTTTGCATACAGGGTCCCTCATTGGTCTGGATCTCAATAATAGGTTATGCTGGCTGGATCTGCATGTCTCTGCCTCCCTAGTACTGAGAATACAAGCCTGTGCCACCACACCCATCTTCTCTAAAATATGGATTTTAGAGATTAAACACATCTTCCCGCTTAGACAGTTAGAGCTGTACCATCCGAGTTATCGCCTCACACCCAAATGTCCCTTCTAAAACCTTCAACTCTAGGCGCTGTATGATAAAGAGAAAGCATGAAGAGCCCAGCGCTTTCTACTAGGCATGATTCAAACTCTCAGCCCCAAAGTACAAGGAACAAGACATCACCATTTGAACAACACCATCCATATCCAGACAGTGTAACTGGGGCTTTCTACTGCTTTATCACTTGTCAGCAACGGAGGCATTTGCTGAACTGACAGATAGTTGATCCAGGACACGAGACATAATAAAGCACTCTACTTCTGGTTTAAAAAATGACTTGGGCTTATTAGCTATCTTAATCTATCCAGTTGACTATGCATTTCTTATTTTAAACCTATATTTCTAAGCTTCTGAGTTGGGCATTTTAGAGTTTAATATAGCAAGTGCCAAAAGGTATCATACATATATATCTTGCACTCTCAAATTCCTTATGCTCTCAGAGTGTAGACTCTGTTGGAAATGTACATGGACTTCAGGAATACAATACAAAAAGTCTAAAGCTTTATTCCTTTATTTTTTATGTATATGAGTGTATTGCCTGCATGTATGTAAGTATATCTGTGTTGTACAATGCCTGCAGAGGTCAGAAGAAGGTGCCAAATCCCCTGGTCTATGGGAACCTTGGGTTGTTCAAAATTTGGACATAGATACTTGAAAATGCACCAATTACCTGATTGTATGACATAATGAGTGACATCAATGCTATCTGCAAACAACTGTGTCATTGTATTGTAGAATCCCTTAAAAATAAAAAAAAATTAAAAAATTTAAAAAAATAGAAGAAAAAATAATTCTACGTGAAGTACAGGGGAATTGAAAAGGCAGCAATACCTTTCCTGGTGGAACTTGCAGTTGTGTGTGTGTGTGTGTGTGTGTGTGTGTGTGTGTGTGTGTGTGTAAGAGCGAGAGCAGAGGGAGAAGGAGAGAGAGGAAGAGAGTCAAGAGGAGACCAGAACTTATGCTGTTGTACATTGTTAAATTCCCCAGGTGAGAGCCCATACAAAGGGAGGCATATGGTACAGGATCCAGATTTCAACAGAAAAGGCTTACTGAAAAATGTTAAGACCTCAAGTTAGAAGAAGCAAGAACTGGAACCAGCTGAAGAAGGTTTGTAAACAGGAAATAGGGCACTGACCTTAGAGCTTAAAATGTGAACAGACGGATGGTGAGATGTAGCTAGTGAGGAGAAAATAATGAGATGGGTGGACAATGGTGGGGACCTGCAGGGGCACTGTGTGAGGAGCAATGGTGGCTTCTATTATCATAGACATGGAAACCCTGGGGCCAGGCAGTCATGCTAAGGTTGGGGGGAGCACTGAACCCTTTGAAGGAAGATGGTGAAATCCAGGTGAGAGATGATGTGTTCAGATGGAGGAACTGGAACCATGGATCCAGGCAGAATATCTCTGAATAGATCATTTTAATATTTAATTTTTATTTTATATGTAAGTGTTTGTCTGCATGTATGTAAGTGTACCTGTGTTGTGCAATTCCTTCAGAGACCATAAGAAGGCATTGGATGCCCTGCAAATGTAATTACAGATGTTTTTAGTCACCAAGTGAGTCCTGGGATCAAATTCTTGTCCTCTGCAAGAACAGCCAGTGCTCTTAACTGCTTAGGTATCTCTCTGGCCCGTGAATATATTTTCCAGCTGACAAAACTTCCCCAGTAAAGATCACAGGCACAACCACAAAATGATGGTTCAAGTGTTTTGTTTTGTTTTGTTTTGTATTTCTTGATGTGACATCTATATGTAAAAGATAGGAAGCATATTTTAAACTTTGTATTTGGGCCTTTTCCCAGATAGCAATATGGCACCCTATAGGTAGTCTCTGGGAATGCTGGGCTGAGGCAACAAACCCTAGGTCCCAGGCAGCCACAGCAGACAGTTGACGCTCCAGTAGAAATCAGGTAGAAATCCAGTAGAAATCATGGGGCTGGAGAGATGGCCTAGCAGTTAAGAGCACTGACTGCTCTTGCAGAGGACCCAGGTTCAATCCCCAGCACCCACATGGCAGTTGAGAACCGTCCATAACTCCAATTCCAGGAGAACTCCAATTCCAGGGGAATCCAACACCCTCTTCTGACCTCTGCAGCATTGCACGACACGGGTGCACAAACCTACATGCAGAAAGTACATTCATACACATAAATAAATAAATAAAATTTTAAAAAATTAAAAAAAAAAGAAATCAGGTACCGTGTTCAGTGTTTTTTTTTTTTTTTTTCCTAACTATAAGCTAATGTTGAATTGATGGTATTTAAGGTAGGCTAATTCAAGCTAAAATGTGTGATGCATCAAGTGTTTTCACTTGAGGTATTTTCAGCTGATGACAGATTTCATCAAGACAAACCTCATAAGCATTTGTATTTTTTAAGAAATATGAGTTTCAGTGATAACATAAGGCTTTGGGCTTGTGCGGTCTTTACAGTGACCTTGAAAGCAAACCAGATGATGTCACAGGGGAAGAGAGTGCATTCTTTTTCTACATCTACTGATCCTTTTAGGAGAATCCACTGCCCATTTATATGAAGCCTTAGTGGTTCCCGCACCCATCTCCTGTCTGCTTTCTCCTGCAAAGAGCTCTTGCTGCCCAAGAAGCAGAATGAACTGCTTCTTTCCTGATGTATTGATTTTCTCCAGGACTTAAGGGAAGAAGTCTTTCATAATCTGGGGTATCAAACTCAAGGTCCTTCTAGGCTTGGGTTTCTCTAGGCTTGGGTTCCTGTAGGTCATTCTCCTCTACACTGAGGCCCTCGTGACAACAACCAAAGCATACACTTGGAGGACACCCTGACTACGTTTGGTACCAATCGAGCCATACTCTAAGCCAGCATTATTTTCTTGCTAAAACTAATTTGAACGATGTTTCCTTCATGGCCAGTGTAAGGATCTACTAATACATGTGGAGAATCTGCTCTACCCCATAGGGTGGCATCGCCATACCTGGAGATGCACCTGAAGTCACCTAGTTCTGATAGAGAAGCCCTGAATATATAAAACACCAACACATCATCAAACAGGATGAAAAGGAGAATAAGAAGTGTCACTTTGAGTCTTTTGTCCATCACCAGCTGAAGTGCCAAAGTCAGATCCTGTTCAACAAAGCATGAGATTTGATTCAATTTTTTTGTTGTTTTTATTTCTTAAACTATGGTTATGAGAAATCGATTGCACACATGGCTTGTATCTGTTTTGTTGGATGGTGCTATTATATTTTTGTGTTTTTTTTGTTTTGTTTCATTTTGTTTTGTATTTCTTATCTTGGTGCAAATTTTTATGAGCAAATCTTTGCTGTACACAACAATGAGTTTCAGAGTGACATTTTCGTACATAATGTACCCTAATAATAACAGTTACCCTAGTACTCTGCCCTTGCTGTTTCACTTTCTCTTCCTCAAAAGTCTCCCTTCACCTTCCAATATCGTCTCTGCAGTTCCCAAATAGTTCCTTTCCATGTTCAGTTCTTGTCTTTTTTTTTCCACTTGAAATTTGCAAATGAGAGAAAAGACGATATGTTTGTGTGAGGGTAGCTCAGTGGTAGAGCGCTTTGGGATGCTCAAAGCCATGGGTTCCATCCCGACCACTGAAAACTATATTAATAATTAATAAAGGGAACAGTACTCTGTTGTTGCTGCATTTGGCATTTGGCTTGTAAAGTTGACTACACTGAGAATCATACAGTCCTTGAGACAAGGCAAGACTTGAATTCTAGTCCATCTCATCCTAAATCCTTGGCATATATGCTGGGGTTATCTGCACCTCCCCACTATTAGAAAATTGCCCCTTGTAATGGGGTACCACCTCTCAATGGGGGAGCAGCATATTTCACACCAGTGGGTTGCCTGTATCTCATTTCATGGGGAGCACAGGTGGCTGAACTGGCTGCCAAGTCACATAACTGCCAAGTGATTCACCTTAAAGGGCCCCCTTAGAACAGCAGTCCATCTGGCCAGTAGCCCCCGGCCTTTCCCTCCACAGCTTCCCCTTGCCTCTGGGCTGTGTGCCAGCCAACCCTCTGATCTCGCTTGCTAGCTCTCTTGCCTCCCAGATATATGCTGCACTATCTCCAGGGCTGAGCGAGTTTAGAGGGAATCAAACCCACACTCCAGGTAGCAGGGAACTGCTCCACTAAAACTCACAACACCATAATTACCATAAACCCTTCAGCACCACTGACTCTGCTAGGTAAAAGAAATTAAATCAATGGGCAGAGATGGAATCAGAAGCAATCTTATGGGAGATGCATGTAAATGTACAATCTTACATTGGAAATGAGTTCTAAGATTAATACCCTTCACAAATGGAAAAGTATGAAGAAGTATATCGGAGAATTATGCTACTGCAACAATAGGTCAGCTCTTTGCAGGAGCCGCCAGCTCGACTCTATGAAGACTCACGAAGCTTAACATTGTCGTTATGTTCTTTCCTGAAGCCCTGTAATGCAAATTCTTCGAGAATAACAAGTGGTGCATGCTTGAAATTTATTTTTAAATCAAGAGCAAAATGAAACCCTTTAATTAATCTCTGAGAATTTAGCTCCTTCTCTTTCAGATCTGTCTTTTTGCACAGTTAGATGCTTAAAATAATTGCATCTGCTCGTGTGAAACTGCAGCCGTAATTCAGTGGGTTTATACTTGTGCAACCTTTTAAAAACAGGCCTTAAAACATTCATCTGTTGAACCAATTTACCAGCTTTCAATAAAGCATCTTTAAGATACTTTTTGTTACATTTATATGACATAAGCTATATTATTTTAATAATCTGTGCTTGAGATATATGGTGATGAGGGAATTATCGCTCACCTGGGGAGATGGTGTAATTAGAAAAGAGGCACAGTCGGGGAATAAAAATGATTAAAAAAAAAAAGCTTGCTGAAATTAACCAGCCACTGCTCCTAGGATGCTACGGTGTTGGCTTGAGTTGTTGGGAAAGCACTGGAGTGAGAGGCGGAGAGGGGGCCCAGGCGAACTCGTGGTGCCTGAAATAATTACAATTTCTAACTTGTCATTGCTCAAGACTCTTGAAGAGTGAGACAGTGCATCCGGCCAGGACAGACAAATGAATGGCTCTCCCGACCACCAACCCAGGGGGGCTGCCCGGGTTGGGCTAATGTGCCAGGGCAAGGAGATAGCAGGTGTAATTATACTAATGATTTATTGAGCATTTGATTAATTGGGAATTAAGTGAATGCACAGTGGCAGAATTGTCATAGCATATTGCTCAGTTGTTGGCTTAAAAGGTACTCTATCTCCCTTCAGTGAAGCAATTAAGAACATGTTAAATCATGGGCAAAACAGTATTAGGAAGGAACTGTCAAGGAAGTACCCCAAATGTCTGAAAAGACTGGATGGCTTTGGAGAATGGGACACCTTCAACCCAAATATTACCTGTAAAGCCTCATCAGTGTGGCCATTAATGTCAGCTTTATTTAGAGAAATGTATGGAAAGTAAGAGGAAATCACATTATGATGTCAAAGTGGCTAGGAACACAGTAATTTATATCTATATATATATATATATATATATATCTATATATATATATATATATGTGTGTGTGTGTGTGTGTGTGTTATATGATAGTGTATGCCTCTCCTAGTTAACATCACTGACTTTTACACACTGTATTAACAGTGACTTTTTAACGCAGAGCACTCTCCAGCAAGTTAGGAGGGTGTATGGTTAGACAAGGTGGAGCCAGTCTTCAGCTTCAACTTGACCATCTTTTGTTCCAGGTATCTATAAACCACAAACAAATGGAAATTCTTCTTACATGTTCTCTCACTGTCCATGAATCAAGAGGAGGCATGGAAAGGAAGATGGCATTCAAGATTATAATTCCCACAGTGCCCAATAACTGCTGGGGACAGACCCTCCTAGAGCCTCCCTTAAAGCACATCATCACAATCCTTCTACCCTGCATACCATACCCACCTCCACTCCCTTTGTCCTTTCTCTAAGGAGTACAGCCAAGAGTTACAAGTTTAATGTTTTCTGCCTCATGTACTGAGCTTGGGGAAGTTAAAGGCTGATGCAAATTGAATACATAAATAAGAATTTAATAAACTTTCTCTTTGAGTCTCCTACATCACTGAGAAACTTGTAGAATCTAGAATTAAAAGTCAGGTTTGTAGGAGAATAGTTTCTCACCGGTACTTTGTAGGATGGCAAAGCCTCCTGGCCTTTGTAAACGGAACTCAAACTCATACAGTTCTACACATTGATTGCTCACTCCTCTACACATCAATGCAAAGGACAGTTGAGAGTTGCTCCAAAATGTATGTAAGGAGACACTCACCATGGTGATGTTTAGAACAGCAAAACAAGACACTGTAGAGCAGGGAAGAAATGCCAGTGAGAATGCTCAGTAGCATTTTCTCCCATTTATGGAAAATATTGCAGGGGCTATTTAGGTGATTTCACTGTGTGTGTGTGTGTGTGTGTGTGTGTGTGTGTGTGTGTGTGTGTGCGTGTGTGCATGTGCTTGCCTGTGTATGTGTATTGCAGAGGTCACAATTAAATACCTTCCTCTAACACTCTCAGGCTTATTCTTTTTTGGGGGGGACAGCAGAACCTGTGTGATAAGAAAGAAGAATGGGAGACTTCTGGGAGCTAAAGGGTTAAGCGAGGATGGGGGCAGAGGGATGGAAGAGACAGGGCTCCAGTGCAGGTTAGTCAAAACTAAGGATGTATAAATAATTCTCATGAGATCTCACTGTTTTGTAATCTGATTTCAAAACATATTTTTTAAGTTTTATTTATGTGTATGAATGTACTGTCTGCATGTAGGTTTGTGCACCCGTGTCGTGCAATGCCACGGAGGTCAGAAGAGGGTGTCAGATTCCCCTGGAACTGGAGTTAAAGATGGTTCTCAGCCATCGTGTGGGTGCTGGGGATCAAACCCAGGTCCTCTGCAAGAGCAGTCGGCACTCTTAACTGCTAGGCCATCTCTCCAGCCCCTCAAAACATAATTTTAAAAAGGAGTTCAAACACAAGTATCCTACATGGGTAGACAATGCTGACCCCAGAAGACATGGGCTAGTCACAGAAAATCACAGTTCCAAGTAGGACTCTGTGAGTTATTGCTCAGGGCAGCCTCAAAACTCTCAGGAATAACACAGGATATTAGCTATTGTCATTGCTCTTGGTTGATCACTGTAACTGTATTGGAAGACCCCATTGCTGAAGACATCAAACATAATAGCTGCAGGACATAGAGAAATCAATCTTACCCCATCTTAATGTTTGAAACAGCATTTCTCAGTGAACCTAGAGCTTGCTGATTTTGCTGTATCTCTAATCAGTAAATCCCAGGATCTTCCCGAGTTGGCCACCAGGTCCGGAATCACAGATGTATGATGCCACACCTAGCCTTTGAAAATGGAACTCAAACTCAAATATGAGAAGGCAAATTCAGGTCCTCATCCTGGTGTAGCTGGTACTTTATTGACTGAGTTATATCCTCAGATCCCCTAAGTAATCTTTGAACATCTAGAGACTTTGATGCATGAATGTCTACTACTACATGGTACTCAGAGTGTCAGATAAAGCTTATTGTCTCAACTGAGCCATCTGCAGACCCCAAACTTTGGGGGACAATTGAAGAACAATTGGCTATAATGTGGTTCAAAATGTGTGGGTAAAAATGTAAGTTAACCACAGAAAGATATTCAATCCCAATTTTACCAGTAGAAATTCCACCTATATTAATAACTATCAATGGGGATGTGTGTGTGTTTATGTGTGTAAGATTGGAAAGAACATTAGTAATTAAGGAAATGCAAATTAAAACCACTTTACTATTTCAATTTACCCCAGTAAGACTGGCTATGATCAGAAAACAAATGATACCAAATGCTGGCGAGGTTGTGGGGAAAAGAAAACACTAAGTTACTGCTGGCAGGATTGTGCAACCCCTATGGAAAGCAGTGTGGAAAACTATTAAAAGGCTAAAAATGAACCTACCATTTGACCTAGTCTCAAAGATTCATCCTATAGCAGAGATATGTGCACAACCATGTTTACTGCTGCTTTTTTCACAATAGTGAAGAGCTGGAAGCAACCCAAGTGGCCCTCGACTGAAGAGTACATAAGGAAAATGTGGTGCATCTACACAATGGGGTTCTATGTAGCAATAAAGAAAGACAACATCGCCAGGCGTGGTGGCGCACACCTTTAATACTAGCACTTGGGAGGCAGAGGCAGGCGCAGGCGGATCATTGTGAGTTCAAGGCCAACCTGGACTACAGAGTGAGTTCCAGGACAGCTGGGGCTACAGGGAGACCCTGTCTCGAAAAGACCAAAAAAAAAAAAAAAGACAACATCATGAAATTTGCAGGTAAATGGATAGAACTAGAAGCTGTTATGCTAAGTGAAGAAATACAGTCCCAGAGAAACAAATGGCATATGGTGTCCCTCATATGTGGATCCTAGCACCAAATCTGTACATGTAAGTGAAGGTAGGTAATTTGTTAGTAAAGATAATACCACATTACTGATATTGGTATAGATGTAGCTGGAAGTTTATGTTTCCCCATTCCAAAATTTATGAGAAAAAATAAATCTGTTTTTTTTTTTTTTGTATTTTTGAGACAGGGTCTTCCTTTTAGTCCCAGCTGGCCTGGAACTCACTCTGTAGGCCAGGCTGGCCTGGAACTCACTCTGTAGGTCAGGCTGGCCTGGAACTCACAGAGATCCACCTGCCTCTGCCTCCCGAGTGCTGGGATTAAAGGTGTGCACCACCATGCTTAGCAAAATAAATCTCTTTTTTCAAAGTACATTAAAACATCATACATCAACTTGCTATGTAGTTTAGGAATGTAAAGTTATACTTCTTTCTACCTGCTAAATGTGTTTTGGAATGAACCTATAGTTTATTTTCAGACTTTGTAAATTCAGTACATTGTGTGGAGTAATATGTACAATATTACTCCAATATGTACATTTTGGAGTAATATAAAATTAAAGGTAACAAGAAAAAAAAAAGACTTGTTCAAAGAACAAACCAAGACAGTAAACTTCTGCATTGAAAAAGTTAAAAAAAGACTGATAAAAAGATATAAGATAGTACTTAACATGTATGGCAGAATGTATGAGGTCTAGTGCGGGGGGTGGGGGGGCATAGATGGGGGAAGGGTCTAATTTGGATTAAGGAATGGTGTATGAAACATACAAAAACTCAATGAAACATTAAGAAGAAAGAAAGATCGCAGAACACCCATCAACCGTGGCTCCTTTTCAGCTGAAGGGTAATTAGAAGTGATAATTTCTCATTGTACTCTGCTTTTCTGTTTCTCAGTAAAAAGAGCACACTTGGGTGATTTTCCTTTTTTGTTTGTTTCCTGTGACTCTGAGGTTACACAAACATCTAACATTTCACTGTGACAAAAAGGAGTGCCCCGGGACATGGGGAAGAGATGGATACACACACACCAGTTGACTCCGGTCACCTACCATTACAGATACCAGACGCAGAACAATTTCCTGTTGTCCCCTGAAACATGTCCACCCTGGCCATATGTCTTCTACGACTGGAGCTCTGCCACATATTCTATTAAAAAGGAGGAAAAAAATGGACTGCAGCTGTAGCTATTAGGAGAGCTCAGCCAATTAAAGAAATCTCAAAAGTATATTGGTACTACCTTTCCAAGAGGCCAGAGTTGGCCAGACCAGAACACAAGCACAACTCTACTAGAGACGGGGTTTCCTCTCAGGCTCCAGAAAACAGGTAAATCTGTTGTGTCCCTCTGCACAGAAAGACACAATTAACAGGGCTGCAAAGTAAGTTATATCATCTCATTACCAGCCATCAGGCTGTCCTGTGGGGTCCCTCCCATCCAAAGCTGGGTGGGGAGGTTACCAATTACCATGCCAAATTAAGCCTTGATTATTCCCCTAGAGACACCTGTTAATTGGGCTCCTACATTACATAACACTTCTGCGCATTAATAATTGAGTTGCAAAGACTTGATTTTCTCTTCGTCGATGTGATTTATTTCTCCCTCTCCACGTTTCAAGTTGTGCCATCCTCAAAACTGAAGCTCTAGAAGCCCCGTGAGAGCAACTGTGATCTGTGATCCCAAGGAGAAGACTCTGGCTTACATTTATAGGGGAATAAAATGGTGTGTACTTGTGTGGGTGCGTATTTTGGGGCTGTAGGTCAAGAGAGAGGAGGAAGAAATCTTAAAAGAGATGGGAAATAGAGAGGCTAATGGGATGCATTGACAAGGAACCAGAAGGGGTTTGTCACTACTAATGGGAGAGGAGCAGAGATGCAGGGCAGGGCACGGGGTGGGGGGACGGGAAGGATGACAACAGAATATAACAACACCTAGACCTGAAAACATCATAACAAAACCCATTATGCTGTGTGCTGACCTAACAAAGAATGACTAGGACTCAAAGGTGGGGAATTATTGTTTATAGGACTATTGATTTTAATCCCTTCATTTTCTCCTTTATGAGACATTCCATTATGGTGGCTTTGTGGTTGGTTTGAGCAAATCCTTGCACTATAAAATATTCATCTCTGGGTTCATTTTACACACTGTGTATCCTGGTTCTAGAAGTAGCCATTTCTCCAAGGATCCATTGCTCATTTTTATTGGGTAAAGGTATTAGAACTGAAGATCTGAAGGCCTGGAGATATGGCTCAAGGGATGGAGTGCTTGCCACACGAGCCTGAGCATCTGAGTTCTAATCCACTGGAATCCATGAAAAGCTCAGAACACTGCAATGCACATCTGAAATCCCAGTGCTTCTGTAGTGAGATGGAAGGTCCATACAGAAGAATCTCTGATAACTCACAGCCCAGCTAGCCTGGTAAACAAAGTAGTCAACAACAGGAGAGACCTTGTCTCAAACAAGCATGCACATACACACATACACACATAGGCACATACACACATATGCACATACACATATACATACACACAGATAAAAGAGACGAAATGAAGAACTGACAGCTAGGTATGTTCATGATGGAGAGGGTAATGTTTCTTGGAGATCTTAGCTTGAAGAACAAAAATATTTAGGTGTGCATGCATCCACTGATGCAGGCATGTCTGTATATATCTCCATATTTATCCCTCAGGGTCTACATTAAGCTAAACTTGGGTTTACACTGACAGACCCACTCCATAGCACAAGGACGATGCTAGTCTTTTCCCCTTGCCTCTCTGTAACCTCCAGCTACAACATTTAGAAGCCTCTGCCCTGTGCTTTTTTTTTTCTTTTAAAATTTTTTTCACTTTTATTTTTTTTATTTTTTTTATTGATGCTTTGTGTATCTCAGACATCATTTTCCAATTCAGTTCAGGCATATATCCCCTTCCCTTCCCCCCACCCCACCCCTACCCATCCCAGATCATGCATTGTTTTTTTGTTTTCTTTTGTTTTCATTTTTTTTAACAATAAGCGATAATTTGTGAGTACAAGCATCCTTCATGTAAAACCAATTTGCGAGCAGTTGTGCCCAAACCCACACAGCTCATGGGTCCCACCATCCAGCAGGGGGGGCTTGTATGTTCAATCAAGTTGATCAAATGAGTGTCCAGTCTATATTGTTGTAGTTTCACCATTCACCCCAATCACAGCCCGCTTTTTGAGTAATCTCTGTGAAGCCTCATTCAGTAGCTCAGATCCTGCCCATTTGATCATTTACAAGAATTTTGGGACCTCATAAGCAATGGCTGGACTTGATCCTTCTTACCTATCTCATAAGAACACTTACCATGAAGGCACTGCAAAGAAAAGCTAGGACTACAGAGCCCGGGTATTTCCTTATTACCCAGCATCAAGCAGCTTGATGCATCTGGTTGGAGCATTTAAACAAAACAATCTAGGGGCTGGAGAGATAGCCTAGCGGTTAAGAGCACCAACTGCTCTTCCAGAGGACCCAGGTTCGATCCCCAGCACCCATATGGCGGCTGAGAACCGTCTGTAACTCCAGTTCCAGGGGAATCCGAGAACTTCTTCTGACCACGGCATTGCACGATACAGGTGCACAGACCTACATGCAGACAGTACATTCATACACATACAAAAATAAATAAAAAAAAATCTAAACATCACTTTAAGGCTCCCGATGAATGTTAGGATTAGCCATGAGGTAAGACCATTCCAAATAAAGATCTTGTTCCAACTCAGCTGAGTAAAGGGGGTTTCGAACTTGGAACCCCAAAGAGCTAAAGGAGCAAGAACCTGACAATGCCATAAGAAAGGGTAACGGAGAGCCAAAGGAGGCTGGGAAGAGAACTCAGCAAAACTGAATGGAGTTGCTGTTCTTCTGAAGTTTCTCCAAAACCAGATGGGAAAGAGAGTAATTTATCTCTTCACATATTTCTACAATACTGAATGTTCCAAAATAATCTATGGATCTGGAATAAATACAGAGGCAGTAGGCAGGCACACATTCTCTCTCTCCCTCTGCCCCTCCCTCTCTCTTCCTTCTTGGCTCCAGCTGGACAGAAAGGAAAACAGACTTATTATAAATGGCTTGTCCCATCTGTCTCCAAAGACTCTGGACACTAGAGATCTGTTGAATATTAAACATAAGAGAGCTTCAAGGACCCCTAGATTTCCTGCTCAGCCTACTGTGAAGGAGGCGGAGCCAAGCACTGCTTGAATGTGCAGGCAGTGATAGAAGCAGCACACCTAGGATGAATGGTCTGCTTCTTTGTTTTAATTTTATTTATTTTTGTATGTGTATGAATGTACTGTCTGCATGTAGATTTGTGCACCGCAATGCCGCAGAGGTCAGAAGAGGGTGTCAGACTCCCCTGGAACTGGAGTTCTTCTGGAGTTGGAGTTACAGACGGTTCTCAGCCACCATGTGGGTGCTGGGGATCAAACCCAGGTCTTCTGCAAGGGCAGTCGGTGCTCTTAACCACTAGGCCATCTCTCCAGCCCCAGATGGTCTGCTTCTAAGGTGATCGTGGATGGAGGGTTGTCTTCTAGAGGGATGCTGGGCCTTCAGAGGACCCTGAGGTTCTGTTCTAGCCCCTGAGATGGCATGAACAAGTTGGGAAGATCATGGGCTGTATGCATTTCATCCTTGGCTCTGCCACTTCTTACTATGTAAAAAATAGGCAGACTTCTAAATAGTGCTGTTGTCGTATTCCTCCCACAATCTAGCTTTCTGGATGACCAAAACATAGAGAGCTACCAGCAAGAAAAGTATTCCCTCAGTTTTCCTGCCACTGAGGGGGTTGGGGGCAGCTTGACCAGTGTCACATCTCATAGGTCACATATGAACCATACACACTGTCCAACAGAGCTCTCCATCCAATCAATCTCCCAAAGATCTACTGTGCATATTTTTCAGGCATCTGCTCCAACTCCTGAATCATAGTTCCCCTGGGACTTCTGAATCTAATTCTATATTATCAAAGGACTTTCCCCTATTTCCTTGAGCTGTACCACCTGCCTCACTTTACCTCCTCCTGGGGTACCTTAGAAGACCCCTTGGTTTCTATGGCTGGGTTGAAGCTTGGCTTCAGAAGTCATCATGCTGTAGCTATTAAAAAAAAAAAAAAAACCTTTGGCCTAAGGTACAATCCAATTCTGAACTTGTCTCTTAAACCTCACTTCCCTCCTTAAAACCGAATGGTCCTTGATAATCTTGTACAAAATATATATTAAAAAATAAATAAATAAAGCCAGGCCAAAAAAAAAAAAAAAACCCAAACCTAATGGTCCTCTCACACAGTTGGGGAAAAGGAAGGAGCACCTTTCCTGTTGCAATAGTAGAAAAATGGCCACCACATTTGAGAGCAAGAAGTGTTCCTGGCATTGAAGAATCAACTTGAAGGATTTAGAAAGGGAGCCAAGTTTCATGTAGGCAAGAGAAAGAAGTCAGAAAGACAAGAAGACAGCAAAGCACAGTCAGAGATGGCCAGCTGGGGCCTGAAAACATCCTTCTGCTGAAAGGAGAAACTAAGGCATCTTTTTTGACAAGATCTCTGGTTGCCGGCTAAATCGATTGATCTACTTAAGCTTTACTTCCTCATTGGTAAGACAGGACTAAGAAGAGTGCCACCTTGCCCACGAAAGCTCCCAGGAGCACAGCTCACAACAGCCAAGATCTGGAAGCCACTCAAACCCATCAGCGAATGGGATGTGAGCTATCAAGACAATTAAATTTTAATCATAGAAAGGAACTATAGAGACTGGAGAGATGGATTAGCAGTCAAGTGCACTCCTAGATCTTCCAAAGAACACGAGTTCGTTGCTAGCACCTATGTTAGCACCATGAGACACAACTGCCTATAACTCTAATTCCAAGGTATGCAAGGCCCACTTCTGGTCTCTGTGGGCTCTCACAGGCAGGTGTACATACACACAGACATACTCGCATTGTAAAAAGAAATCCAATAAAACTATTTAAAAAGGGAACGGAGGACATTAAGTAGAATGCCTGCCAGTGTAGGCATAGGACCTGAGTTCAGATCCCCAGCACCCATTTAAAAACTGGGTTCTGCAACATATGTCTATTGTCCCAGCACTGCTGGAGTGTGAGCAGAGACAGGAGAATCCTGGTGCTCACTAGCTGAAATGGCCAGGTCTTAGTTCAAAGATGGATTCTGATTCAAAAGTAGGTTGGGGGGCTGGAGAGATGGCCTAGCAGTTAAGAGCGCCGACTGCTCTTGCAGAGGACCCGGGTTCAATAACCAGCACCCACATGGCGGCTGAGAACCATCTGTAACTCCAATTCCAGGAGAACTCCAGTTCCAGGGGAATCCGACACCCTCTTCTGACCTCCGGTGCACAAACCTACATGCAGACAGTACATTCATGCACATAAATAAATAAAATATAAAAAATTTTAAAAAATTAAAAAAACAGAAAAACAAAAGTAGGTTGGAGAACAATAGAAGATATCCAAATTTGACCACTGGACAACATGTATATGCACATGTGAGCAAGACAGCACACACGTATGCACACACATGTATGGACCACACACACAAATTAGATGAAAAGAAAAGAAATACTGGTACATGGTATCATATGGATGAATCTTCAGGAAATTATGCTAAGGAAAATAAGTCAGATATTAAATTTGTAATTTGTGATTCAACATACAGGTGGCCAATGGAGTAGACCATACACTGAGCCACAAAGCTGAATGGTAGTTGTCAGGGGCAAGCCAGGAAAGAATGGGGAGCTAGGGTATGATAGGTGGAAAGTTCAGTTTGGGCAGGTGAACTACTTCTGGAGATACATGCCGGAGAGGGTCACATGATACCAAAACACATCATGTCCCTAGAAAGTGGTTAAGGGATAAATTTTATCTTCTCTATATTGTGCCACACTAAAATATTTTTAAATAGCTTAAAGTCCAAAAACTTAAACAATAAAATAAAATAAAAGAGAATACTCCCTGCTCTATAGTCTTTA